>VZSZ01001654.1:919449-942493 GCA_013398815.1 Ibidorhyncha struthersii | reverse complement strand
CTTCCCTTCCCTTCCCTTCCCCCTTCCCTCTTCCCTTATTTTCTTTTTTTCTCATTGACTATTGTTGTATTTTTTCATTTTCCTTTTTTCTTTTTCTTTTTTCCCTTTATTTTTCCCCTTCCCCTTCCCCTTCCATTTTCCTTTATTTTCCTCTTTCCTTTCTTTTCCTGTTTGTACTACACAAATAGGACTTAGAATGGCCAGAAAAAATAGTCACAGTTACTTTGGTCACCATTATGATTCAATACAGCATTCCCAACAATGAAAACATGATCTACTTCAGATTCCCACAGTAAAATATGGTGCTGCATAGAAGACAAAATCTTATCTTAAATTGTGAATCACAGATTTAAGATGTGAGCTTTAATGTCTGGAGCTCCAATTTCAGTTTCAAGCTTTTATATTTCAGATTGACTTCAGCTGATTAACAAATGTGGTTCTTAAATAGAAATAGCAGTCCATGTGGATTATATACTGGTTGAAGTGCAACTTTTTCATGCAGACAAGTCTATGAATATACAATTGACAGTTATTGTAGCTTTATATCCCCTAGAGAACAGATACAGCAAGAGATTTTGGCATAAAATACCCCAAACAAGGGCAAAAAAGCATTTCTTCCATCAGTATGTTATCACCTATTTTTATTTTCTATGAATATTCAAAAAACAAAACTAGAATTTGGGGGAATAACATTCATGGAAATGTTAATGCGAAAAGTGGAAAACAAATACAGATCGGCATGTTTAATTTTCAAAAGTATGCCTGAATCTGTATTTGGTGCTTCTTTTCCCTGCATCGCTCCTGATGCAGCCAGCAAACCCACTAGAGCCAATGAGCTTCTGCCGCTCTGAGCAAAGCCATGGTCAGAAATACTAAACATTACACCTCAAGTCTTGTGACAGAGTGACGTGAACACTGCCTTTCCAGCCTGGTCTCATACCCTCACGATTTCTCAAAATCAAACCATCCAGAGTGTCTCCTTCTGGGTGTCCAGCCCTCACCATCACTCTTCACAACTGACCCTGCCTTCTAGCCACAAAGTGTATTAAAAAAAAAAAAAAAAACGAAAGAAAAAGCTAAAATAGTGCCCTGTTGTTGACTGGGACAGGGATGAATCGTGTCATAGTTCAGAGCACTGTTGTTGCTCTGGCACTGACTCATTGCACTCGGCCTCTGCCAAGGCGGGTGTCAGCTGGTGAATTATAACATTGGCAGACAGGACAGAGATAAGCAAAAAACACAATGACAGCTGCTACACAGAACTATTCTTTCTGGCCTGCTGAATACAGAAATACATTGTGTAAATAAAGACAGACAGCTTCATTATGCAATTGTCTGCTACTACGTCTCCACTGAAGAAGTAGTATTGATTCAGGAAACTATACCCAAGCTCATCAGACTAATGTGTTCTTGCTTTCGGACTCCCACTGTAGTAAGAAATATAGTAGTGTAACTCTCTAACAATAGTTCTACAGAAATACATGCTCAATGAGGAAAGAAGGTCCTGGTGATAATCTAGTCATTTTGTTTCTGATAAATGCTTCTTACATCTATTTGAGTCTAGAGCAAAACATGGAAACAGATACACCCACCTTACATGGCAGATGTAAGATGTAACAGGAGTTAACAAATAATCTCCTTATAGAGATATCACTGTATCATTCCATCAGGGCAAATCAGCAGATCATTTTTTTCTGTTATATTTTAGCCCAAGTGGTAAAGAGGCACTGAATGGGAAAATTAGAATAGATTACCTACAGAAATGAGCTGAAGTTATCTTACCATAGTGTGTTTATTAAAATGTTGTTTCTACCTTCTTAATTATCTTTGAAAACGATGAAGGGAGACACTTCAGAGTGTGGGACGCAAGAAGGTAGTATTTCAACAGTCTTTCAAATGGCCCCATTCACCTTTTGCTTTAATCTGACGTCACTGAGCCCCTTAATTGAACAAAATGAAGTGAGGAATGACTGCAGAGATGTTCTCATGGATGAAAAGCAGATGAAACTATTCATTTTGAAAATAAAGGAAGGGAAAGTTAAATCAGAAGCATATTGTGCTGAATATTGCAGGGCATTTGTCTTTGGGAGTGCTGGGGAGTAGAAGACTCTTAAACTTAAAAAAAAAATGGAAGTATAAATAGAGTGTAAAGAAAGGGTAAGCAGTGTTATTCTCAGCAGGAATTAGTCAACTATCCAAAGCTCATGAGAACTATTCCAGTTTTCAAGGGGCAATTGTGTCCGAACTGGCTCAGCTATACATTTGCTGGGATCCTGGAAGCAGTTGTGTGAACTGTGAACGGAATATTGAGAAGGGAGAAATCTGTGGGAAGCTACTCCTGATTCCTGAACTGACTTTTCTTAAGTGGGAAGAAGGCATGGGGAAAGCCACAGCTTATTTTAAGCCCCTTTTATGTTACCTTGCACACGCAATGGAGGTTATCAGCATTATGCTTTAAAACAGTGATCTCCTGAACAAGTTGAGTGAATTGTTTGCATAGATGTATTGCTAACCAAGAAAAAAAATACTGATGAGCAAAGTTCTTCCTGGATCTTTTTGCAAGCTCTGTTTGCTCATGTACTCTGCTTTATGAACTATCTCTTATCTAGCCTTCTCACAGCCTGTGAAGGATGTCTGCAACTGCTTGACTTCATCCAAACCCTAGGTGACCTCTGCTAGAAAAATGTTACAGGTATAAAACGGCATAGTCAGTTTTGGAGCTGAAGCTTCCACTTAGTAATTAAAGGGATATGTAACAACGTCAGAGGGAGACATAGGCCAAAATTAGGTGGCAATTTTCAAAACACTTGTAAAATCACATAGTCTGCTGCATTTGGAGCTGAACAACCTCAATTTGTGGTTCAGTTACTCTACTGTTTCAAATTTGTGAATAAATTCACATTGCAAGCAGTGGCTTTTCTGTAGATGTCTCTTGGGATGTTTACGAGGTAATTAATTTTAGTAGTATTGCAACCATTAAATTAGGGATTGCCAGCATTTTAAAAAGATGCAATAGTTTTTAAAGCTGCAAAACCCATTACTGCTTTTCAGTCAGTTGTTTTCTGGCATAAGGTATTCTAGTTCCAGGAACACATAGAATGTTATTAACATACCTGAAGCACATGGCTGAATTAATATACTTGTTAAAGATTTATGACTCCAATAATTTGAGTCTCCTTTGTGCTTATCTTGACAGTTTCAGTGAGCTTGTCTCCATTATTTTTTAGCTTGTGATTGCTCTGAAACATGGTCATCACCTTGCAAACTTGTAAACCCAAAGAGAACAAGGCTGTTGGTAATAATACTTTTTTAAATTTTAAACTTTTTTGAAAAATATTCACTCTGTTGTGAACCCCATCAACAGGAATCTGCTGTGGCTATGCTGCACAACTGTATTACTCATTGCAAACATAAAAGTAGTGACAGCATTGAAAGGAAAAATAAGCATAGAGTCAGCAAATAATGTAAAGGATGTTTGCTCTCCAGAAAAACAGGGCTTTCTAACCCAAGCAGCAGGCTCAGAGGGCTTACAAGGGCTAAACGTGGCTGCAGGAGTCTTGTGGGGCAGGAGAAACTTTCCTCCTTACACCTATTCTTTGCAACCAGCACCCCCTTTGTCTTCTTCCATACGTGCTGCAATGATGTTAGACACCCATGTCTACAGTCTGATGGGTGAGCTCTGCATGCTTCCACCCACCTGCTTCTGCAAAGGAAGATGCAGTCCCATTCATGTGATCATGGCAAGAAAAATGGAGGAAGCAAAGACTGATTACTGTGGCAATATGTAGTATTGGAATGGCTGGACTCTGCCTTTTCCAGCATAGGCAGAAGCACTATAATGGCTGCAGTCATTTTGTTATTCCTGCAGTCCTCTGCTCTAAATAGGTCATGCTTTCTCTAGTCTAACTCACTCTAAATAAATATATGCCCTGTATCATGATGTGAGTGTTCCTCATCTATACACCTATGCAACCATAAATCGGGCTTTGCAAAAGAATTATTTCAGGATATAAATAATTTGGTTAAAAAATAAGTGAACAAAGACACAATAATGTCTCTGATGAATATTGTGTTTGTCAGCAATACCTGTTTATGTTTAGCTATCAAAACATGAAAGTGGGATATTACCTTTCAGTGTTACAGAACTTTCAGGGCTATGTAACAGCTGTTTAGGCTAAACATGGGATTCTTTTGTTGCTGCTGTTCTTGTTTCTCCTATTTACTCTGAACGTCTGATACGCTCTCACTTAGCATTAGTGTCCAACTGTAAAAATTTTAGACAAGAACTCTAACGACTTTTGCAGCATTCCTAGAGTTGTGGAAGACTGGACCCTGATTACTGGGCTTGAATGTTATCTCATTAAATATATATACTCTTATTTCTGCTAACTGTATTTAGATGAGGCTTTAAATACCACTCAATGTTATTTCTTTTACTGTCACTCTTTTGTGAATCCACATCTCCAGTCTGGAGAGAAGATGAAGTCATGACATATTGTAAGCAAGGCTGTTCACGGGCTTTTTCAGCATTTCCAGAAGCTGAAAATCTCCAAAGAGCTTGCTTTTAAAGTTGTAAACTACGTCATTTGAAGAGCATTCTGCACCCTAAGGCCCAAGCCTGTGGTTTCTGAACTGACTTTCAAAACTCTTTTTTGTATACTAAAAAATATAGCTTGAAAATCTTAATGCAGCCTAAAGCTTGTTCCCCACCCAATTTGTATGCACAGCATCCGTTGTTCCATTCTAGTGCAAAATCAAACAGCAGAAATAAGCTGTTTAGTTTGCAGCACTGATAGTTGAAATTACAGTAGTGGTTGAAGACGACACGAGTCTACTCCCAAATGGCAGAACTGTCCAGTGGCCAGGGAGGGGGCTGTTTGAGAAGCTATCTGAGATGTTCTTCTCTTGCATCCCCTACCTGAGTACACACATGTCCTTGCCTCGGCTGTAACACAGCCAGGTCTAGCCAGAATGTTTCCTGGGTCAAAGAAAAGAGCTAACAAAACTCCAGTTTCCTCAATACACCCAAATACAGTTAGTGTATTCAAGCCAGTTACTTTTGACACTGGTCATGACCTCAAAACTGCTTATTGCAGCGTAGCTGCAATGACTGCTCCAAAGTTTCTTCTCCTTTGCACTAGTGTACATGAAAAATAATGCAAATCCTGCTTCCTGCTCTCCCTCCCTTCCTTCCTTTTTTCCTTCCAAGAGGTGTGTGTCATGAGGTAAAGGGGAAGTGGATAAAAAATATCTTCTCTATCTTAGAAAGAAAGTAATAGTAAAAGGCAAATTCTGATTAACATTTCAGAGTCTTAGTAGTGTTTAAGGAAATGTCTTGAACGTACACAAACATACCTTTTTCATTCCTACAGGTGTTGTGGTCAAATCCCTAAATGTATGCTCCCAGAAAATTAATTCTCTCTTGTATTCTTGTATTATTATAAGCATAAGCAACTGTATTATTGCTTGCACTTTTAAAATTCTATACTGATGGCAAGTAATTGACTTTCAAAATATTCTGATAAGCTGTATAAGGCTTTATTTGAAACCTTATGTACTTTTGAACTCTAGCTTTAAATCCTTTTATGCCCCATAGAAAAAAATATTTAAAAATCTCTGCACCTCTTGCCATGATTTTCCCTCCCCCCTTCTCCTACTTCTCCTGACCCTTTCCCTAGGCACCTCTCCTTACATCCTTCCCCACACCTACTGTGAGATACCTCACCACAGAAACCTGAAGCTATTTTGTCAGGGTATAATCTATTCTTCACTGAAACCATGTCTCCACACATGTGAGTAAAAGTTGTTCCATTATAGTTATGCTTACTCCTGCTAGAGGAGAATCTTCCCCAGCGTGTTTCGTCTTCTTGCTTGTTTAACATATGGCAAGAAAATCGCTATGGAGACTGTAATTCAGTAACTCCAAAAGCACCTTCTTCCAACATCCTGAACTCCTTGGCTCTGTGTTAAATCCTTCAGCGCAAGAGGCTAAGATACACTTGGGACTAATTTGGCCCAATAATTTCTTATGTTTACTTGGAAAATCTTGATCAAGATGAAATTTGATTAAAAAAATGAAGAAAACATCTTTGGCAAAACATTGTTCTAAAATATGTTTTTCATTTTCTGATCACCTCTGAAATTCAGAAAAGAAAATTCCAACTGCAAACAGGAACAAAATGCATCCTGACTGTAATTATTAAACTGATGAGACAACTGACATGATCTTAACTGCATGGCTGTTCATGGTTGGATCCTAAAGTGAATACTCCCAGAGTTGCACTGGCCCATTTTCTAAATAAGAAAGAAGACATGAATTCAGCCTCAGGGTTATTTCTTGATCTAGAAATAAAAGGCTGGGTACAGTGCAAAATGTTTATGCTGGGGAACTGGGTTGTTGTGGCCCTTTTTGCCCGCACAGGGTGAGAGGGATAGGGGACAGAAGACTTACCCTGGGCTCCTCCTGTCCCGCAAACATTGGCTTGTGCTGTGAAGGGCTCCTGCACGGGCGAGCCCATGTCCCAAACTCATCTGTCCTGTTTACAGTTGAGCAAACCTACTGCTGCAGTGTGGCCCTTCTGAGTTGCATCTGCTTTAGGGACAGATCACTGCGTGCTAGGTCATCTGTCCTAGCACTCACCTCCTCTCTTAAAGAAATATAGACATGCTGGATCACTTTGTCTGAAACTAAATATATGAAGTTCCTCTCTAAAACAGATACAAAACTTAGGACTTGAGCTGGCTGTGTTTATCTGAACTCCCCTGATGTCTTGATTTCACCTGAATGGTCACCAGTGCAGCTTGGATTTCAAATGGCCTGAATTAGACATTGAGCAGCTATCTATTGTACATACAATATGCATACTATATGCATACATGGGAAAGGACTAAAGCTGCTTGTGGCTTGACCTCGAAACTAGGACTTGTATAGGCTAAAAAAGAAGGGCTACATCCACATTTTAGATGCTAAGAGTTTTTATCAGGTCTACATGCCTTTTTATGACTTCTTTCCACCCCAGAAGTTACCCTCAAGCAAGTAGCCCTTGCGTCTGAGCAAAGTGCCCTTGCTTCCATGTTAACAAAAACATCACAAGTTTTCTTGTTAGTGTCAGTTGGCAGTGATTTTTAAAAATAAGCTGTAGACACAAGCAGCAACAGTGATAATTTATTCCAATCAACAGTGTGTTTGGAGAAGTGAAACCAAGCTGAACCTCCTTCCATTTCCCCAATAATTAATAACAATTACGCAGCTAACCCCCTATCCATTGCATTAACGGTTGTAAAAATGGCTCAAAATGTTGTACGACAGAGATGGGATTATTTCTCTGATGATGCTATACGCGGGTTTTTTTGTTGTTTTTGTAGTTTTTCAGGCATTCAGTGTCTCTCGAGCCACTCTGTTCTGTAAACATCAGCTAGTCCGTATTATTTGAAAAGCCCATGAATGTGCAGGTTTACACGCCATGGTGTCCTCCCTCTCTGCTAGCTTTAATCTCACTTCTGACACTGGTTGGTGCTTCTCTGTGCCATCCAACAGGCCTCCAACGTCTCTCTTGCTTCTTTCTCCTCACTGGGGATCACCTCTCCTGAAACTGCATGAAGCCAGTTTCATGACTGTTTTTCTGCCACCCCATACAACTCATTCTGGATATTCCAAAATACGTTCCAGACAGGCTAGCAAATAATGTAAAAGCTTAGAGAGCTGATCCAAAAAGATCTGCAGTTTTGGCTAGACACAGCCCTGCCTACTCAGGACCAAAGGTTCTGTGTACGTTTAATGTGATTGCTCCCATTCAACACCTATATGTGTACCATTAAATGCTATATGTATTCTACAGAAAAGGTTATAATGTCTCGATTCTGTACCCCAAAACAACTCTTTGGTATCTGTGGTGTTACACAGAGGACTGGTTTATTGAGATCTGCAGCATGCATTGAAGATGAAGACTGCTAAACATGATTATTATTATTACTATCATGTGAAAACCCACACTGTGTATTTAGCTCTTCAGAAGGAGGGTGAGCTCCACTTTTATATCTCTATAAGAATATGTAGGTGCAAGGTTAAGAGAGCTGGGGTTAAAAGCAGTCAGAGACAGTACATATTAAATGGGCATATTTGGCAGAAAGCAGCGAAAGGACCTGGGAGTGTAAACAGAGTAAACAGAGCCACAAAACTGTCAGCAAAATGTATTTCCACAGTCAAACAGGAAAGTGCCAGAAAGCGTACACAGGGACCGAGAAAATAAGACAGAGGAAATCATTCCAGACGCATATACATGGCATTATATTCTAAAATGTGGGACTCCCATACCTAATTTTACACCCTATATTACATAGATGTTATCACATATTGCAAAAAAACAGGCACGGAAGCCTAGCAACAGGAAAAGTCTAGAAGAAGTGCTGAAGTAGTGGCTGTGCTAGATTCGTAGTCCCTGGAGAGAAAGTGATTAAAAGCAACATATGGTTCAGACTGTTACCTATTTTCTGATTTGTGAGTTTAAGCACACCAGAGGCACGTTCAGTATTTTGTAGATTTTTTAAGGTATTTTTATATTCTAATAGTTAGGGGGCAAATTATATGGCTTCAATGAATTGCCATCTTCTATCATCTATTTCAAGATATTGTTAATTTTAGAATACTGAAAATGTCACCCACCAACAAGCTCTTGGGGCTATTGTTAATACTTACAGTTAGAGTAGATATTAACAAACCCAAACAATTTATTTTAAAGTTTGAGATCATGCATTTATTTCAGTAACTAAAATGTTACAAAATGTTTTTGGTTTTTTTTCCCCCCTGAAAAACTTTAATGTCTCTGGTAAGCATTGAAACAGGCAGCCACCCAATATACAACTATTTTATGTTCTCTTTCCTTTCCCACTTATTCTTCCCCACCATGTCTATGTTGGTGGTGTTATACAACATTGTTTCACATCTAGAAACTTTAAATATGTACATTTAGTGTTGCTTGCAAATACAGTTGCCCTTTCTTTGTCCATGTAAATGAAGAACAGACTTTGTGCTCCTATAATTTGCTTTCAATATTTTGTGTTCTCTTTGCACCCTTTCATATAAACCATACTCTTTTATTTCTTTGGTTTGAGCAATAAAACTATAAAAGCTACCAAAAATTAGTTAATGGTCCCTGTATGGGCGGGTCTTGTCTCTCTCTAGTCCCTGGCACTGTACAGGAGTTGTGCAGAATGATATATCTGCAAGTGCATCACTTCAGCATTTTATAGTATGCATTTTATTTATAGTTTTACCAATACACATCTTTATTTACCTGTGATATAAGCAGAGTATATATACTGAAGCTGCAGAACTTAAAGAAGAAATGCCAGTCACAGTATTTATTTGGTGTTATCTTTCATGTGGAAAGACTTTTATTGTTCCCTTGTGTCAATGCAATACTTTATGAAGCTATACATCATTTTCATGGTCCTGAATCATGTTTAGTAGTTTCTTACAAATCAAGCTAGTAATAGCTATAAAACCCCATCGTTTAGTGTTCACCTCAGTTCACTCATTTTAGACTGCTACTGGCCTCTGAGTTAATTATGGAACGTTTTAAATCTTTATTGCCTCATTTATACTGTAACAGGGAAGGTAAGGCTATAGGGGAATTTGCCTTTCTCCAGCTGAATTTAAAGCTGTAGGATTACAGCTGAATATGAATGCTGTAAGTACAAACTCCATGTGTGTAGCTCCATCCCCCTGAGATCACAGGGATTTTTAGTCCTGGACAAACGGCCTATTAGCCATATAGTCTCAGGATGCTTGTAAAGCTGTTGAGTTTCCTCATCGAATGTCCCTGTGAGATGACCTTGTTCACCCCGGTTCCACCCTGACATCGTCTGTTACTTGGTAATATTTCATCCCTTCTCTCACTTCTTGTACTGACCCCATGCTACCAGCTCCTGTATAGCCTTACCTGTATACTCGCACACCAAAACCACGGTGACTCCACTGATACAGTCTCCCTTTAATGACTATGAAGACTCTTTAGGTGTGAGGTTAGGTCTGGGCTTCATTTAAAGATAAATGCTAGCTAAAATCAGAGAGCTGATTGCATGCCTTTGTTTTCAATACATACCAGCCTGCCTTCCCTCCCTTCACGCTCCACAGAAACACATAGTGCCTGAATCACTGCTTTCAGAGAACCATTATTAAATACTTGTTTTATTTGAATGGTAGAATTTAATTGCCGTAGAATTCGATGATTAATTACTTGTTAAAAAATAACCTACAGATAAAATTCAAAAGCAGCTGAGCAGGGAATGTGACAAATGTTATTCTAGTTACTTGCTTAGTAACAAAATTTTAGGGTCAAAAATCTGATACTAATTGTCGTTGTGGTATGGTTAGGTTAGTCACTGCTTTCACCAAAGAAAATTCCAATCTACATGGTAGGTAGGACATCAGAATATGAGACACAGCTTTTCTTCACTTTTAGACTAAGAATCACAGAATCACAGAGTGGTAGGGGTTGGAAGGAACCTCTGGAGATCAGCTAGTCCAACTAGCCTGCCAAAGCAGGTTCACCTACAGCAGGTTGAATTTCCCTCTTGGTGTAAATTAATTGAAAAAAACATCTAATAAGTACTGTTCTGTGAAAGCTTCAAACTCAAAACAGTAGGCATTTAAAATAAGATAGAACAGAGCTCCAGACCCAGCCTTTGGGTAGCCAACTGTCTGCTTATGTCAGCATTTAACTTTGCTGACGCTCTATCCAAATGCTTTTGTATACAGGCTCAGCTTTCTTTAAACACTTTGGCCAATTTAATCTTGGCTTGAAAGCATAACCACCAGCTCTGTGATGACTGTTTGAGTTGGCTGCAGGGAAGAAGCCAGTTCCTGGCTTGGTAGTATTGATAGAAGGAAGATTAGATTTCATGTGTGAGGGTGTTCCCTGTCTATCTATCTTAGGCATGATCATTCAAAAAACATCATGCCTAAGTAATGATTACTAGATAAGCATGTCCTGGTCATTTCCAAAGGGAAATGTGCAATTTGGAAGATGATCTTATTTTGATTCCATGGATTTTAGATACATCTCCTGACAGAGGAATGGGAGCTTCTTGCTGAAGCTTGGAAAGGGGGAAATTAAACATCCAGTCAGGGCTGGATTATCATGCTTGGTTTTCCTCAGCTTTGATGGATAAGCTGATACTTCATACTTTCTGGCCACAGCACAAGACCAAGCACAAGATACCGCTGCTCCTATGATTCCGTTATTGTCAGCAGCAAATTGAAAGTGCAGTGAGAAAATAAAGCATCAACAGTGGATATATTATGTATTCCTAGTATTTAATTAATTCTCTTGGGCAAAATGGACATAATTCAAAACAATCTGGAAATGGAGAGCAGCTATAGTTTGAAAATAAATTGACTAGTTATACTTTTAATTTCACTGTTAAAATAATAATAATAACAACAGCAATAACAACAACAACAACAACAATAATAATAATAATAAAAAAAACCCACAACGGTGTGAGGCAAGGTCTTAAGTTCTACTTTTGCATCATGCACAACGCAGAGCACATCCATGGTATTTTCTAGCGCCAAACAGTAGCAGTTGAAATTTGACATATTTAGCTACTTATTTCCAAGTTTTCTGTCTGTACTCTGTTGTTGCATTTTCTCATATCAACAGATTGCCAGGAGCAATATTGGTAGATTAGTTTACAAATGGATGCAGTAGATTGTTATAGTCACTTGTTTTCTCTCAGTTCTGAGCATTATTGTACCAATTTATCGTTCAATAAGGAGCACTTACAGTTCATATCAGGATTTTATAGAACTTCTTCCAAGCTAATTCAATGTTTTTCTCATGCTGGATTGGACTTTGAAAAGGCTATTGATCTTGAATGATTTTTTTCTCTTCTGGATTCTCTTTACAGTGTTTTCACTTTCCAGCATTACTAGATATTTTTTGATAGGTGTCAAGGGACCTTACCCATACCATTTTGGAAGAGGTCACAAATTGCATTTCTTCCCTATTAAAAACCAGTAGAGAGCAAGTCTGACCTTTGGACTAGAGGAGATGTAAACAAACAGATAAAAACAAACCCAAGAAACAAACAAAGAAACAAACAAAAACCTCTCACTCCTGATTTACCGTGTTTTTGCTATTACAAGGAATTAATATGGAAGAGACCTCCTGTTTCTACTCAGCTGAAAGCAAATTTCTTCTCAGCTTATTCTACCTCATGAAGATATCTGTACGTACCACAGCTATTCATCTACAGATGATGTATCACCAAAACAAAGCCATTTTAGAACACCTTTTCAGTGGAAGGACTCTACTCTCAGTTAAAAATAGTGAAGAATAAAAGTCAGAAGAATTTGTTGCTTAATGTTTATATGTATTCACTAGCTACAATTGCTATAGAAAGCTATCAGTCCTGCAACTTTCCCATTTTGCTTTCAGAACTGTGTGGAAAGAATATTGTTTGTACGACTTTTTCAGAAATATGAAGTAGAAGATTTCTTGTTTAAGGAAGAGAAATTAGTTGGAAGCCAGGGGAGGGGGTGGGGGAGAGGAGCAGGCAGAGAGACACCTGTCCTCCTACTCTTCTTATCTCACTTCTCAGAAAAAAATGAATCAGGCTACCCTTTATTAATAGTAAGATTCAAACCAGTATCTAGATGTCAGTAACTTGAAGAAAGACAAATAAAATAAGAAAGGAAAATAAACTGGAATTACAAAGTCTCAGAAGAGCATGAACAGGAGTGATAAACAGTGCCTAATGGCACTGGATTATTAGTGACAAGTCATGGTTCAATAGTTCAAGTTATCGCTGAGACTTTCTTGGAGATATGCTTCCTCTACACCTGTTTCAACAGTTGCATAACTATTTGACTGTCTGAGTAATTTTCAAGTTTTCTTTTTCGCTTTCTTGAAATCAAGTATGTATTTACTTAATTCTGAAATATGTAAAGAACAGATGTATTTTGTATACAATACTGTAGATTCTTTATCCAAAGAACCTCAAAGCTTTCATTAAAATGCCATACAGCCGAGCATTAGGTTTGAGCACGCTCTAGTAAAACAGCATGTTACTGAAAACAGCAATCAATCTAAGGTTATAGATTAAGTTTTTCTTCTGAAATTCATCACTGAGTAAAAGCTAAACGATAAAAAATGTATTTAATCTAATGTAAAAAAATGCTTCTAAGTGGGTCAAAAACTAATCTGGCGTAAGCAAAAAACGTCCTGGTTCTAAAGGAGACACGCTGACATATTGGGATGTTATAAAAAGAAGCTTTGGAAGGGCACAGCAAGTGACCACAATCCCAAAATGAACAAAGATGGCACAGGCACCATTCACTGTTTAAAGTCCTGTATATACTATAATAACACTCAGATTATCGGGTAGATTGTGGACCTTTTAAACTTGCCTCAGTTCTCAGAGAAAAGATTGGCCTAAGGACTATGTGAGGTTTTTCTCCTGTGTGGACCAAATCTAATCTGCCTAAACTTCAAGACTGGTCTAGCAGCATATTCAGCCACCTCGTACTTGAAACCTGAGGTAATCTGGAACATGCTAGAGAGAACATGAAAATGATTCCTTACCCATCTAAACTCTTGCTTTATGTAACCCATACAATTTCTATAGTAGTTCTGGTATTGCTTGTGAAGTGAAGTCTTTAGATGCTAAATTGCCTGGATTATGGGGGCAAAAGGTTATTGCAAGTGCAAGCTGAAGAAACTGTATGCCAGTCTCTCACTAAGTCTTTCAGAATATAATAGCTACCCAACTTTTATTCTAATGCTAATATTTCTCAAGTATGAGTTATTTTTAGATTTTTTTCCCCCTGCCCTGAGCGGGATGTTAGATTACCTGACTTCCAAAGATCTCTTCCAAATAATCTTTCCATAATTCTAGAGTTACTTCTGTCCTAGAAACCAGTTTTACCCAAATTCCTTCATAATCTTCTGTGCGAAGCCCTAGCACGAGTCTTTTAGCCTGTGCTAAAATGATTTCCAGCACCTGTGTGCTGCTTTCCAGAAAGTAAGGCCAGCTGTTTTGCCAGATTGGAACAGAGTTTCTGATGCATTTGCTTCTTCTATAATTTCTAAATCAGATTTTAAGACAGCATTCTTAATGAAAAGGGTATGATCATATATTTGACCCTGATCTTATACATAACCTAGAACAAAACATAGAAATGAAAAATCGACCATGTCCCTAAAGAGTTTGTTTCAACAAGTAATGATGCTTAGTATTTAAGATGGACTGTATTTATCATTTTAATTTTCTTGCATTTACCTTCAAGGCATTACTTCTTGTGAAATCTTTCTTTTTTAGATAAGAGCATCCTTTATTACTCAGTATTTTTGTGTACATCTTATTTGGACAATATATGAGCACAAATATATGTGTTCATGTAAATATTGAAGGTCCTCAGAAAGATTACAGCAGTCTAATATAGCCGTGTTTCTGCATAGAATTTCAGAAAGGTTCAGGATAGTTAGGCAGTCCATTCTTACTACACCTTCTACTGCTTTTGAAAATCTGTTAATTTGTAGGGCAGCAATTTGCTTGCCCTTCAGCCAGTAGTAGGTGAGGCTTTGTCAGTATCAGTTGTCGTGTGAAGCATGCTTCTGGGTAGTCTCAACTCCACCACACCCTTGGATTACTAATTCAAAACCAGGCCTGCTTCTTGACAGAAGCAATCACCTCTGTTCCCGTCTTGAGCTTCAAATTCTTGAAGGTTACACCACATTATTCTCTCTTGCAGCTTTATACCAACAAATGCCTTAAGAATATTTTAATTTCCAAAAGACATATTTGCTTTCAAATTAAGCCCTTGCTTTGGAGACAGTAAACACCAATGACATTGTATTATCTTCTCTCATGTATTTTTGAAGACAGAACTATCCCTTTCTAACAGCTTATGTCCTCAGTGATATTATCTGAAGAATCAGAAAATTACTTGATAAAGCTTTCTTGCTATCACCCTGTGGGACTCCATTAAATACTGGAAAATTTCTGTCACTACGGCAAAGTATAAATTGCATTTTACCTCTTCACCTCTGAGATTCCATGGCAGCTGAGATTTATTTGTTGGAAGTAGTTTTTCTATTTGTTTTCAATTCGATTTACTGTTATGTGTTAGTAAATAGTTTCAGGAGATGGTTGTCTCCTTCCCTTACAAAAGCTTGAATTATATTTATCAGTTTAATTTTAGTTAAAATGATTTAATCACTAAGGCTCAGTAGCAATAAAAGAAAAAAATGCAGTGATATCACTGTTGTTTTAATTTATATAAATAATTTATATTTATAAACAGATCATCTTAGAAGTGCATAGTATGAAAGCAACTTCTATCTCTTTCCCAGGCGAATGTACACAAGAAAGTAGTCTAGGGATATGAAAGTGATGATTAAAGCTTGAGGAAGATAATGAGAGATTTTGTTGTTCGATGAATGCTGCAAATACCATTCTGTTAGTCACTGCAAAATTACAGTGGATTTCAACATGTTTTAGTTTCCTGATGGAGTTATGGGTCCCTGTAGAGTTGAAGCGTATTGGTAATAAACCTCTTTTTTTTTAGTAGCCTTTCACAGACCCCTGAGAAGTAATTCACCAACCCCAGGGAGTTGTCTAAAGTAACGTTGGAATAGGTTGATGTGCTCAGACACGCATGAACAATTTAGACTGTAAATAAAAAAAAGTGTCATCCTTTTATCCTGACTTCGTACAACATTTGAAAAAATAGTTAGATTATCCATGATTATTTTCAAGTACTACTGCAATGAAAAGTGAAGTATTGTAATTATATGTAAATAATACATATGTTTGCGATATAACTGTATTTATAAAGACAATGGAGAGAAAATTAAATTAAAAGATTCTACTTCTCACCTCTAGAATCTCAGACCCAAGTGTATATGTGTATACAGATATGCAAATGCATGAACAAGAGATTCTGCAATTGAGAGTTTTTAGCTTCGCAGGTACTATTTTTGTTTTCTTTTGTTTTCTCTTGTTACTATTACCAAGATTTAGAACTTGCATTTACTGGATCATTCTGAACTTTCTGATTATTTTGCTGCCTGTAGTATAACACATATGGATGCTAGCTAGGAAAATTATTTTATTCAGTTTGTAAATATATCTTGAGATCATCTAATGAAAAGTGTTGGAGAGTTGGAGAGCATTGTATCTTTGTACCTTACATAGTTTGTTGAAAAACAATGAAAGAAAAATGCAAGAAAGAACACATAACACCAAAGAACTTGCCAAAATTTTGTGAAAAAATATGACAGATGAACAGTAGTGAATTGCTTTAGCCAGGCACAGAGAGGAACTTCAGTCTCTTTCTGTCTATGAGAAATATATTCAAGTCTAGCATAAATGGGTTTCTTGAGTCAGAATGTTTGAGCCAGCTCAACTATATTATGTGAAAGCAATTCATTTATACAGCCGTCCTTGAAATAAAAGCAAATGGAAGGGAACTGTTAATTCTTGTCAGTATCAATTATGTTGAAAATACTACCATTTTCTCTTTCTAACTGTAGGATCATAATCCATACTAAAGTATATATTAGCTTAAGATGAATGGGGAATTATTAGGCTTCATTTAAGTAGTCTATAAAATCAGCATTACTTTGTTACTGGAAGATTATGCTGTCTGATTAATGGAAAAGACCCAACTGGACTAAACACTGTTTTATTGGCTCTTTAGTTAACAGCCTGCAGTGGACAGTCATCTGGACTACATTTGAAATACAGTTGAATGGAACCTAGCTTAATGAAAACCCACAGGCTAAAAAGTGAATGTTACAAAGCAAAGCACAGAGCAGTTAGTGTGCTCAACACCTGATGACTGTTTTAAAAATTAGTAAAAGAATGCCTGAAAATCCAAACAATCTGAAAATACATTTCCTATCATTCAAACGTGGGTACTTCAATCCCTCTGTGTTCCAATATTTCTTTTCTGTGTAACAAGCTGGCATCTTTATCTGATGTTTTCACCTGTGAGGTCAATGAACATCTATGTGCTCTATTCCCATTCTGACAAGTTCTTCTAGCACAGGAAAATATCTCATATGTTTTTCTAGGGGTTCAGACAAGCCCCAGAAGAGATACCCAGCCTGCAGCTTCATTAGACCCAAAGAAACAGGATGAGAATGTCATATGGAGCATAGGAGATGGGGACTTGGCTGGGGAATCAGGCAGTAATAAATCTGTAGTGCATTGAAACTATCT
The DNA here is from genome assembly GCA_013398815.1 of Ibidorhyncha struthersii. Classification (NCBI taxonomy): domain Eukaryota; kingdom Metazoa; phylum Chordata; class Aves; order Charadriiformes; family Charadriidae; genus Ibidorhyncha; species Ibidorhyncha struthersii. Next base: position 925,261 of record VZSZ01001654.1, on the reverse strand, counting down.
TACAGCATCAAGGAGATTTTTTTTGGTCAGCAAGTGTGTCAGATCTGTGTTGTAAGTTGCAAACATGTCACCATTTGTTCTTGCCATTCTTTCTCAGCTGGAGCCTCCCCAGCCAGGTTGATTTCACCTGCAGCTTCCCACATGGGCTCAACACCATTCTTGCTTTCTGACTCACAGCTCTCCTTAGACACATGAATGAGCTGAGATCCAGCCAAAGCACATCAGTATTGAGTAGCCCAGGCAGCTTACTAGTCATCTGTGTAATACTCCTAACTGTATATGTCCCACCCATCTTGTGCAGTTACGTATGGACTGTGGAACGTGCACCATACAAGGCCAAAGAGCTCAACCAGCTGTGGACCTTGCGGTCAAGAAAGTCATATTCCTGCTTTCCTCACAAGAGACCCTCTGTGTTTTTTAACAGTTCAGAGCCTTGCGAAAAGCAGTATGACGTATAGAGCTGGATTCCTCCTTGCACAGCCTGAAACCTTTCATGCTTCTGCAGCCTGTGCATCTAGAGCATTGTGAATGTACAACCAATTTTATTGCATCTTCAAAAGAAGAAAGATTGTCCTGAATATTTTAGCAACCACACTTTCGTGCCTCCCAGCAATAAAGATGTAAAAGTTTAACTTCAAAATTACCTGCTTGGGATAATAACAACACTTTTTTCCAGGTCTGCTGCTTGGTTTTGTTTTTTTTTTTTTTTTCTTTGAGAAGGTTGTGCACATACTTTAGCAGCTTAGGCTTTGAATGACCTTGGCAAATGTTCATTTGTGGCAAACAGCCTGTTAACATGACAATAATGCTGACCTTGAACTAATTCCTCTCCAAGAATGCAAATTGCTGAAGTTCACATGGAAGTGAAAGAAACAATTCAGTTTTACATTGTTTTCAATTGCCTCACACCTGCTGTTGGGTCTAATAAGATGGATTAAAAACACAGTAAGATACAGCAGGAGAGATCTTAGGTCAGAGCTGTGAAAACAACTGATGTTTGTTTGTTTTGCATCAAAAAAATGATCATTTCCTCCACTGAAGACTGTTGATAAGTACCCCTGGGGCTTTTGGTTGTATTCCAGATGAAATTAATCTTTCTGCATGATGTCATATGAAGAAGTTAGTGTCCCTCATTGTTGATTTGTGTTTAAAGGCTAATTGAATGTGGGCTGATTTTTTTTTCCACTTTATTTTGTTAAGACAATTCATTGGATAAATATGCTAGAGTTTCCTTACATTTGTGTGCACTCTTTCTAAAAATAACAGAATGGCTAATAAAAGTTTTTCAGAAAAAAGAGCAATGTAGACTTTCATACTATTAGAAGTAAAAAAATCATCATGGCATTTCCTTTCTTTTCAAATGATTTGTCATAGTCAAATATGAATACAAATGAAGCCACAGGTATCTTGTCAAACATTGTGTATCTATTGTATTTGTAAGAATTGTTTTCCGTACATCAGAGGACATGTATAGAACTAAGCAAATAAAGGAGATTCATAGCAACAGGAAAAGGGAGGGAAAGGCAGCGTGCTGAAAGAATAAATGCAAGCAACGCGTACTGCCATATACCTCCCTTCTTCCAGGTCTTAACTCACAGAAGATGCTGATCCTGCCTCCATTTTTTTTTTTTCATCTCACAGAGGTTGAACGAACATTATTAAGGACATTGCAAACTTCCAAAAGCCTTGAAGATGAAGTGAGTTGTTCCTCTCTATTAAGAAATTGATATTTTAGGTCTGGGCAAGATCTGAAGATGTGTGGTCATGTAGTTCAGCGTGTAACTACCACAGCTTTGAAAAAGTGTACAATCTTCTTTGAATTACACCATTTTAGGAGCTGCTGTATGTCGATGGTTAATAAGAAGTGAGTCCCAAGGAATTACAGCGTTTTCATGCCTTACTTTTAGACTGCTGGAGCCAGCTCCATCTGCCTTAGTGCTTCTTTGATCTATTGCTGGAGCACAAATGAGACTTTGCTTGATGATCTGAAGACTGAAGCTTTGTGCTGTTTTGAGGGAATTCCGAATAAAGCTACTCATGTATGCAGTGGGAACTGATAGCGAAAAAATAGGTCTTTCTACTCAGTGAAATTCAGTACCCTTCACTTTAGACCAGCAATGGAGAAATAGAAACATTCTGATAGATTTCTTTGCTTTTTCTGCAAATATCACATTCTTAATGATTGTGCTGGTGGATTCTGGCTTCGGTTGTTGTCTTTTGGGAAGGACGTAAAACATGAAAGACCATAAAGCAAGAATTGCTTTTAAAGGTATTCTCACAACATGAATCTCAAATATAGGTAGAATTTTAAGAAAACACACTTTGCCTTTGTGGCATGGGTCACCACTTCAAATTTTTTTACAGAGTGTGTTTAGCGTATGTTGATTTGATTAAAATTTTAGAGTTTGATAAAGTTAAAACATCTCTTTTTCAATGAGGGTCAAATGTTATTTTACTTTTTGCAATATAACTGAATAATAATATAGTAGATGGACCTAAAAAAAGGAAAATTAAATTGTAATTTCATCAAATTCTTAAAAAAAATAATTTGTATGTTTTTCTGGAGTCTCATTTTGACCCTTTTGGTCCAATTCTGAACAGAAAAATCAGTTTTTAACTTTCAGAATTTCCTATGAAACAGAAGATCCATTTTCCAACTATTTCTATATGTATGTAAACTTGTTCTTCAGATTTCTGCTCAGAGAATGGAATGGCATATAAAAGTTTCATATAAGAATATCTGGAGAAATAATGATATATTCTTCAAGCTGAAAAAAATATCCTCAATTAACATGTTATGCACTGCTAATCATTTCCCCACTGTTGGCGATAAAGTTGTTTGATGATGACATGGAAAGGAAAGTTTCTGAAGGTTTTCTTGCTTCTGCTGGATAAGGACAGAGAGAACACTAACTCACTGGGGCTAGCAATGAAATAACCATAGAAATAAACCTGCAAGTTATAGGGTCATGTATTTTAAATTGTTTTCTTTGCCAGAATTTACAGAAAGAAAAAAATGAACCTTACCTCCAATGGTGGAGGAATGATAACATCTTTCCTAAAGCTGACTTTTGTTTCCTTGTATAACAGTTTGAGAATTATAGAAACAAACAAACAAATGAAAAGTTTTAAACAGTGTGGACCTATTATTTCTTCATACTGACCTAAACCAAGAGTGAGACTATTGAAATTGATTTTTAATTGATTAAAAGTGAGCCAAAATTTTTAGAAAGGCCTTTACATCAGCAGAGAATTACGAATCTCTTCCTTTAACTCCTGTGCAATTTTCCCTCTGTTCTGATATGACAGCCATGCTGTGTCCCAGTGTTCACACAAGCAAGAATAAAATATTGGAAGTGTGGTGGTCTCTGCAAGGGTAAATCTGTATACTTCCTTGAAAGCAAACACTTTGATTAAAATCGCCTAAAGGTCTTCTGTGTTTTTTAATGTAAATATATAGAGATAGTTAATTTTAGGCATTTTAATATAAAACTATAAATAAAAAAAAAAACAGAAGTGCAAACAAGTTATTTGTCTCTTTGAAGGTCATGTGTAAGGAATAAGATACCACTACAATTAGATATCACTAGCTGAATTTAATCCAGGTGGTGCGACAGTTGAACGATCTCAGCCTGAGTCATTTAACTTTTTTAGGAAGCTTTAGGAAGTTCATTTGCAAGACCTTGTAAACTCAGATGTTGCTGCTGAGGTACCAGATGATGTCTTGTTTAGTTTAAAAGTAGTATCATTTAATGGGTGATTCATTTTGTCTGTTCACATCATTTAATTCAGTTGACCTCCAGCTTTTGTAATAGATAAGGGGATTGGGGTTTCTCTTTGGAAATTCTGACTTGGATATGCTTATACTGTATAATTCTAGCAGCTGGTAGGTAAGCACACATTGTATTATTCCCATGTGTTTAGTTGCTTTCATTCTTTCATCCAATTTTTAAGCTCCGGAAAGGCAATACTAATAACTTCTGACTCAGTGTGCTATTAAAATACTGCCTGTGCACCTTGTTTAAGCATGACCAAGGTGGCATTTTTCTCTGCCTTTTAGATTTATGTAATCATGGAAATAAATTCCTTATTCAATATATGAGACAATATCATGAAATAATTGAAATGTATAAAAGAACCAAAAGCCACAAGAATGTAACAACTGAGGATGTGATTCTAATCAGTAAATATCAGTGGTCTTTCACTTCACCAGTCAGAAATCTTTTCATTCATAGTTGCTTTTGTAGTTATATACACTGATATATATTATAACTATCAATCACATCTACCAATCAGTTAATGGTAAATTCAAAGGGTCACAACTGGTGGCAAACAGTATGGCTTGAATTTCTACTCATGTAGGTTGTAATTACTACTTTGTCAAAAAATGTCTTACCGTTTTTTTTCTTCAACAGTTTAAAAGTTAAATACAAATCAGATTTTCCTCTGCTCTTTCCCTTTAAACAGTAAGGTCTCCAGGTCAGTGGACCTTTTCTTCTTTACATGTTGTACAGCATTTTCCCTAATAGGGTCTTAGAGTATGAAAAACCTTACTGTCAATCCCTGGGCTGATATCCAGAATTTGGCTCTCTGGCCACCTGCAGACAAACTTGGATTTGTTTCTTATCTGTTTCCAAATGGGCTGATAACATTAGTGACCAACTGCAAAGACAGACACATGGGGAAGAAAGGGAGCCCGTGTTACATATTCAGTTTCAGCATATGGTAGCTTTACTGGTAAATCCTTGAAGCATGTCTGAACAAGTATGGAACTTTCATTGTTACTAGCATCCACCTACTTTTGCAATCATTGCCTAAGAGAGTCCATTTTATAGCTAACCTTGCTTTTCAGTGTGTGCCATCATCACAAAACAAGTCAGAAAAAAAGTCTCTAAAGTATTTATGAAGTCTTATATCTCAGAAACCCGAAGGAACCCATTTACTCCTGAAGGAACACATGCTGAAATAAATAGAATTTCTTTGCTTTATTTTTCTCTGTGTGTTCTGTGTTGGCATTTGGGATTAGATCCAGCTGAGGACTGCATGTTCAGCATAGCAGCATTTGTATATAATATATAAAGAGAATCACTTGCCTTGACACGACGTAAAACAGGAATGAAAAACATAAGAGTAACAAGTGTGCAAAAGTGCAAAAGTAAGGAGAATTATTCCCTTCCCTCACCTCTTCAGAGCGTATCAGTTCTGGAGATTGTGGTGGGGGGTGAGTGTCCAAACCACATCTGGGAAAGAGAGAATCTGAGCAGAAGTTTCCTGCATCCCAGATGCTCCAGCCATGAGGCTATGGGGAAAAGGGGAGCCATTGCATGTGATTAAGTATACCTTAAGTTTGCCAACTGGACCAGGCACAGAAAGCAAACTAGGCAAGACAAGTCCTGGTTTGTGTCTCTCTAAGCTCACTACAAAGAGAATTAGAGTTGGATGGAAACATTGTGGAAAAAAAACCCAGATATGAATAAAAAAGTGTTAATTTATTTAAGCCAGAATGGCTGGACTGTAATGTTAAAGGTTCAACTAACTTCTGCTATCTCAGGCTAGTTTAGGAGTAAAAGCTTCTGATCTCTGGGCAGGTCAGACTTTGTTCTGGGAACTTTTTAAGCTTTAGGTCTCTAGCCTTTACACAGTATGGTAAGGAGTCTCAGAGGTGTCATTAGGTGTTTATATCAGCAGTAGAGTCAGTTCCTTTGAGTAACTATCCAGAATAATATTAGAGTTCAGAAGTATACGACAAAATTTTTCTGATACAATCTGGTTCAAAATGAGGAGAGGAGAGGAGAGGAGAGGAGAGGAGAGT
>VZSZ01001654.1:865118-919068 GCA_013398815.1 Ibidorhyncha struthersii | reverse complement strand
GGGGGTGGGGGGGAGGAAAAGTGCCAGTGTTATGTGATCATCCATTTTTTTGGTGACCAACAGAAATTTCTGTATAAGCAGAATCACTTACTGACTCAACACATATTTAATGGAGACATAGTTGGCATTATGTTCTCCGACAGTTCTGCGATGAGTAAATGCCTGTCAATCATCCAACAGACCGACACAGCTCTGAACTTCCTTCTGTGCCAACATCAGTCATTCGACCTGGGCAGCTCCCTGGGCACAGCTGACAGCACCTCTCAACAGAAAATCAAGCCTGGAGCTTGGGTTTCCATCCTTGCTATGCAGCTAATTTTTTTTTTTTTTTTTCACTATGGAAATGCCTTTCTTTCTGCTGTTAAGTCTGGTTTACTGCCATCCTAGGAGGATGTATGGAAAATTCCTATGTATTCCCTATGGAAATATATTACCAGTTTATTACAGCATTTCCTCACACACATTTTATTTTCTTAGACCCTCAGGGGGAGAATTGCCTTACACTGGTCTCAGGAATTTAAAAACTCAATTGGATCTGGACGTATTGTGTTCTAACACTAAATTGGTCTTTCATTTGATTGTCATTTGGTTTCTGGAAGTGATACATGGTCTTTGTTCTTATTCCCTGAAAAAATTTGCTGAAAAAACTAATGAAAAATAACATAAGGATACTGACTACAAATTTCTTCAACCCCTGATGAAAAATGTCAGATGAGCTGGCAGGTGAAGAATAGTTAAGTATGTATTTGACAGAGCCAAATCTGGACATTTTTCAAGATAATGTGCTTAGGGCAAAACAATGCACAAAAATCAAAATAACTTAAAACTGTTAATAAGTTAAAGCGTGATATCTGTCTTTTTGTCATAAAAAAATTATCTCCATCTTATATTTCAAAAACTACTGAGTAATCCCAGGCCACTGTAAAAGACTTCTCAGGAGAATGGACACAACATTTTTTAAAGAAACTTTTTCTGTAAGACACATTTCATTGCATATTGCTTTTTATGACAGTTTTCACATATAAGGAAAATAAATCACAATGTCTGTGGGTAAGTAGTATCCTGCAACACGATGGGCAATTGACTAGATTATTTAAATAACCAATTTAAATAGGTCCTTTACCCAGACATTTCTAAATATATGCAAAATTCACCGTGTCGCTCAGGGTAGGAATTCATCTTAACAGTAGCTCCAGCTGGCAAAACTCAAGTCCCACTGGCCCAGAACATGTTCCCAATGATATAACTGCAATTCTGATCTGACTTCATTTCAGTGCGTTGCTCCAGATTTGTAAGAGAGTTTAAATGAGTAACTAAAAAAAAAAAAGCAAAAAAAAAAAAGCCATTCAAAGGCTTGATTGATTTATGTGTAGTTTGAGGATCACCAGAAAATGAAAAATCTAACAGATGTCACTGCCTTGGTGGGCACTATTATCGTGTTTTTTTAGCAGTGTGTTCAGCATCTGTTTCAGTGGTCAACTGGTGTAAGGGTCAACAGTATAAGAAGGTTGACTGTGTTCAGTCTATATGTTGAGCTATGTTGTATGCAGATGGAACAAAGTCTTCAGCCAAATATCTCTATTTTTTTATTGCCTGAAATGAAGAAAGGGCTTTATAATGCAAAGTGTCAGGCAACCTTAAGATCAGGCAGTGTCGATAGTTTGCCAACTGTAATATTTTCAGATGAGCAGGCTTCATTAATTCCCAGTTGGCTTCACTAAGGAGATGATTTGGGGGAGTCATTAAATTCTACTATCTTTCCAAAGTGAAACTGAAAGTTAATTAATTCTGCAAAAGAGGTTCATGATTATATCTTACAGAATATGAATTACCATACTAGTCTGTTTTTCTTCATTTGCACCAAGTGAATAAAATGATCTTCTACAGAAAATAAGGTAGATTATTTTTTCTAGTGATATAGTAGTATCCTTCAATAGTATTTATTTAGTGGATTTGCTTATAAAATTTGGGAAGTTTTGAGATGTTAGAGTTAGACTGTTCATGTGTTTGTTGATCCAATATCTCAGTATGAAATATATTTGATCTTCTATCTGTGAAGCTTATTTCTCTAGATAATTTATGTGATGATTATCAGTCACAGATTGGTGAACTAGGTTGCATATGTTTGCATTTGTCATGCTCTAGTGTACTTGGTGCAGCTTCACTAAACTAATGACCTTTACCATTTTTTCCAGAAAATAAAATATCTTTATCATTCTTCTTTGTTACTTTCTTTATTCAGCAAGAAGGATCTATTCTCCTACTAAAATACTATTGGTTTCTATCATAAAAAAAGGCAAAAGAACACTAAAGACCACCATGAAGTGAATGTCTTCTTTTCTCAATATAAAGATATAATCCTGTGCCTACTAAAGCACAATTTTAAGCCTAGCTAAGATGTGTCAAAATTTGTTCATGATCATATTGAAATGCCAATGAGGACAAAACTGGCTACACCAGACAGTCAGGTATTGGCTGGGTGTTCATTGTTATTTCTCATCACAAAGGGAGCGGCAAGGTCACAAACCTGAAAAATAGGTGGGTACCCATCAATTTCAACAACTTCATAGTTAAGTCAAAGTATACTCTAAATACCTAACCTGATAATTGTGGTTCTTTTTAGGGGAAGCTTTTCTACCTGGGAAGGATGCTTTAAACCCAATGTGATATCTCTGATATCAGTGGAATTGAACCACACGCTTTTAGTGCTATGCTGAATTGAGGCAAGCCCATGGATAGCCTCATGCCCTGTCCTCAGCCTGGGTCTTTGCAGGTAGTCTCTGTCACACAAGTTCCACATGAACTTGCAGAACTGAACTGCAGCATATTTTGAAGAAAACTGCAAAGGTTTTTTGCATTTACAAGACATCAGCTAGAACCTGTTTCCCTCTGAAACATGAGATTTCTTAGAACCGCAAGTTTTCCTGCATCTGCTTGTCTGACATCTGAGATATGAGGATGAGAAAGTAAACAGATAATCCTTAGATTTGCAGTGCTAATCAGTATATGACAGGATAAGACTAGCTGGTAAGTACTTAGTATATGCTGATTCAAACGGAAAGGCAATGATTTTACTTTATTTCTCAGGGAAAGTAGGAGAATGTGTTTTCAATGTATTTGCAAGGAGTTTCAAATTGGCAAATAATCACCATCATGGAACATTGTTCTCTAAAATTACAGTAGAGAGAGCACTGAAGAATGTAGTAATCGTTCCTATTTGTTGTGTAAATGGATATTTTTACCTTATGCTGGACTTCTAAGTTTTAGATCTTTCTCTCAGGTACACTAATATCAAAAGACAGGTAATTCCTCTGGTATCAATAGTGTTTGCACATTAATTTTGTGGTGCAACACATCCCATACTCAGGCTTGTGGCATTCACTTTTAAACAATACCAACCAGGTACAAATGTTTGGGAATTTGTTTAAACCATCTTTTTAACATACAGTTTTCCAGGTTTAAGGTAAAGCCACCCTGCTGTGTCTGTACCATTTTCAATTCCTTGAGTGCTTTAGGAATATACCCTTACCAGGAAGCATATTTTGTAGTTTTCAATGATAACTGTGACAAATGGTGAGAGAGGGAACCCTTTAATCACAAAAGAAATTGACTGGGCTCAGTAAGTCCATTAAGATATTTTTTGCATTCCCAGACTGTCTTTTGGAATAACTGGTCTTAATTACAGCCTTTTTAGAAATAATGGCTGTGTGTTATTTTTCAAAGTACCCTGGCAGATTGAGATTAGCTATTTTGGGGTGTAGATAATTCACCCTTTGGATCTGAGAGAACAACAATTTTTGCAGTATAGGTTTAAAAGCCCCAGAATCCACAGCCTAAAAATTGAGTTTTAAGCTTCAGAATAGCTACTTCTTAGTACAGAAAAGTACAGAGCAACCTAGAGATAGAAGTACATGGTGGTGCCTTCAACAGCACACGAGCTCGCAGGATCAGGGCTAGGAAACCCACTGGAATCAGTCTAAAATTTTCCTGTGATCTCACTGGCCTTTCATATTAGCATGAAGGCCCCAATCCTAAAGACATTTACAATTGCACTTCATTTTAAATGGATGAGCCCTGTGCATATCCATTGAAAATGTTCAGCTTACCTGCTCAGAGAAAACTTCATTGTTCAACCTCCTAATGTACTTCAGTCTCAAAACAAGTTTTAGCCTACTATAACAGTATTTGAAACCCTGTTTTCTGTCGCCTGCCCCATTCCCAATCACCGTTCTTGGCATTTCTTTAGCATAAAAATTTCCTGGACATAAGCTTGGGTTCCCCATGGTACAGCGAATTTTTGCATATTTTCTGTGAACCCTGCTATGAACAAACACTCTCTCTCTTTTTCATTGGCTTCACCCAACCAGGATTTTGGTGTTCGTGATTTGAAGTGTCAGCTTGTAAAATCCATAGATAGAAGTTATCTGCCTACTCCCTTCTTTAAAATAAAAATCTATAATCAATTGGAAGCAATTTTGCCCTTGTAAGTGTTTTTATGGCTGATTTCAGGACAAAAGAGGAAACATATGAGTTGCCTACTTGTGGCATCCTGAGAGAAAGGTAGCTGCTCCTTTTGTTGTTCTTTTTTTCCACATCACTCACTGCTCTTAAGTGAGCTGTAAAATTATGATGTAAATTGTGAACAACTGTAATACAATCAAGCTAGAACATTTCTCAAGGGTGGCTCTGCATTAAAGGTGGGGCTCCCCACTGTTTGAAGCCCTGAACAGGGTCTTCTCCACTTCGGGCAGTTATTGTTAGAAATGTTAACAGAGATTTTGCTCCAGCTGAAAAATGCTGTGTAGGCAGATCCACCGTAGGAGTGTGAGCCTGGGCCTTCCTTTATAGTTGAAAACAGATTGGAAGAGGAAAGGAACATTTCTTCCTGTGGACCCACTCTGCCCTCCTGGCAGGAAGCTCTTTGCAGCTGCGTTGCTGGCCACCTGTGACAGCAGTGCTCAATAGCTGGATATCCTGTTGTACGCATCAGCTTTTCAGCTGTCCAGGGCAGCTATGTGGAAAGTAAATTGTGACTTTCCAGGGTTTTAAGCATGCCAAGATCAGGTATGAAAAAAAAAAAAGACACTGGAACTCACCGAATCCCAAGTCTTTTTGGCACACTGCAATTAATGCACTGGGTTTCCAAGACATGCTGGCGTGTGTGCATGCTTGCATGTGTGTAAGAGCACGAGACAAAGGTGTTTTATGGCGGCTATGGTTTCAGATCCTCAGCAAGCTACTGAGGAGCTAACAGCTAGGGGAGAGCAATTGAAATGAGTAAACATCAGAACTAGCTACAAAATTCCAGTGCTCAGATGGAAAATACAAATTGGTTCAAATAAGAATGTCTATGAAGGAACCTCAGTTTTGGCACTTTTCCACTCCTTTGTGCAGGGAAAGTAAAATCGGAGCACGTGATTTCCTCTCCCAGACACGTGGGACAGAGGGAGAATGGGGATTCTAAAACAAAGTCTGGAAAACCTTTCTAAGCATGAATCACATTTTTAGATCTTGGTTGTTTTTCTTAAGGACTTTACACAGGTGGAGGCATTCTACATATCCCAGGTCCTAAACCCTTTGCCTGAAAGGAAGAGGAGGGAACAGATTTACTTTGTGATATTGAAATTTTTGGATAAATATTTTGTAGTGGTTTTCTTTGAAGCACCGAGAGTAAGAGACAGGTTACCTTGGTTGTGTCTTTTGTAGTCTAATAACTCTTATACTTTTATGGTAAGTTAAATAAACCAAAGGATTCGTGGGAATTTAAAAGTTGAATGGATGGGCAGACTGTCACTTATCCTTAGACTTAATTCCATCTGATAACTAAACAAGCATCATCTAGTAGTACACCACTATACCAAATATGTGTTCACATTTTTTACAGGAAGTTCCTTGACACTGAATTTTAGTGAATCTTGCTATCTTACCCTTTTAGATATTATATTATATAGCTATAGATATTATATAGAAAGCCCATCCAGAAAGAAATTTATTTAAATGAATTATCTAAACATCAAATCTAAACGTAAAGCTAGGAGAGAAACACGTTTGTATGATCACTTACAAAGCCTGTGCTTTGTGATGTTTACTTTGCAACTTTAGACATACAAAATTAGCTTCCTTAAATGCATTTATTGTTATATACTGATGAAACTGCTGCAAATGTACACATACAGTTCTTTTATGTTTTAAGAAAGAATTTCTATGAATTTAAGAAAAAAAACATACAGATTTTGAGAACAAATAGCTCCAATATCAGGGCCCATAACTCACAACACAGTCATGTAATAAGATATGCCATTGTACCAGAGGTTTCCTTCTAGGCTGGTTTAAGAGTTGTAGGTGCTCAGTCACAGGTTAGTGTGTCTGTGTGAGAGAGAAGCAACATAAAATCCTATTTACTCAAGCAGAATGAAAAGCTCACATGTAGCAGATGTGCTCAGAGATCAAGGCACTCAGAAAAGTGTAGGCTCAGTGTCCTCCTACAAGAGCTTCAGAGCGATGAGCACAGAAATTATCTTTCTTGGAGCCCACCTTTATCAATGACTTAAGACTAAGAATATTCTTTGTGAATAATAGAAGGACAGCAAAGAAACTGCTCACTCTGAAATTTGTCTTTCTAAGGGAAACAATCTTTAAGATCCACCAAACCAGCCAAGTGACTGAATGTGAAAGAAGGAATAGTATATCTGAATAACTTGTTATCAAAAGAAATCTTGAACCTAACTGCTAACTTGGGAAATTTAACAGTGAGTGGTCAATCCTTTGCCTTGTCCCTCTTTCATAAACCCCAAATTAACCAAAAGTAGACCAACTCATCCTAGTGGAACACCTCTGAATTAACTGGACTTACGCTGCGTTTGCATTTGGCCACACAAGTGACAGCTAAAACAAAAGATCTAGGAGATATCTCTAACATAATTTCATTAAAAAATTCAGATGAACTTTGATGGAAAATGTTGTGTGGTATTCCCACAGTCCTATTTAGCCTGCTTCACTTAGTGCAGTAAAGTAAAACTAAATCTTGTTTTAAGAAACCACTGTCTTCTGCTATAATAGGAGAAATATTAATTTGTCTAATGTATATTAAAGAATACTATTAATCAAAAAAATCTGATGTCTAGATTTTTTCCAGATGAGCAAACACTAGACTGGGATTTCTCAGCATTGACGGTCTCCCCTGTTAACTTCATTGAGAATGCCTTTGTTTTATTTGCAGGAACTCATCTTTCTCCCTATGAGTATGTAAAAGGTCATATGTTTCCACAGTGTCTCTGCCAAACACAGCCAAAAGAAAGGGTCTTTTAAAGCATGACATGCTCACAATTCAAGTGCTCTGGTGCTTCAGAAGACTGCTTATTTTGTTGCTCCTCTTCTCCTTTCTTATTTGTTATTAAAATAAAATGCATAATTTTAGACTTGTTATTTCACTTGTCCTTTTCCTGAGAAAACCTATTTTATTCTTTGAAGAGAGAACCCTGAGTGTTAAGTCTTCCCCGGTAATATCTGTGCAAGTCCAGATTTGCTGTGAACTTTACCTAGGCTTTAGGACTGTCTCTTTTACAAGTGTTACAGCTAATAACAATAATGGCTACCCCTATGTCTGATTACAGTACATACAAGAAAACAGGAGATCAGTCCACAATAATGGTAAAGTACTCAGGGAAAAACACAGGTTAAAAGTAGAGATATCATCATTGTACCTGCACTGGTAATTAGGAACTACAATGCAAGGAACCCCTGGGGAATATGCTAGCCTCTTACTGTTTATTAATGCATTTGCTACTATTATTATTTTGTATTACTTAGGCAATTTTGTGTCAAAACATCTCAGAAAAGTATCCTATTGGGTAGATTGAAGCTTTGTCCTTCATTGAAAGATACATCAATGCTCCAGAATTTCCTTCGATGCCAAAGCAGCGCTCATTATTACTTTTTCCCCCAAATTGGTCAGACAGCTGGATCATTTACTGCAATTTTTTTTCCTACATATTAAAATTGACGAGGTCCAGACATAATGGTATTTCAGTTTGGAAGAAACTTGGTTCTTAAACTACCATAAAACTTTTACTCCTAGCCAAATGTTCTGTAGAAAATTTCACAGGTTGAGAAAAAAATAGGTCAAATTTGTTTCTTTGAACATGAATAAAATGCTGCAGTAGTAGAAGACACACACAGACACAAAGATAAAATACATCTCATAAAGATCATGGTTTTAAAAATCACTGAGATGCATAAAAGCAGATTTCCTTTCTCAATAACCAGAGGTTCCAGTCCTGCTGTAAAAATTGCTATGTGGTATTCCTGCTAAGCAAGAAGTTAGAGAGTTGTCACACAGACCATTATGGCTCCCACAATTCCATCCCATGAATTTCAGTTAGGAAAAAAAAATGGAGACCTAGGGTATTATTCGAGGGGCGGACTGAGGTTAGGCTGTAAGAAAGGAACTCTGACTGCATGGTGCTTGCAGCAGAGCAAAGGATAATTCACAACACTAACGCAAGACAAAACCTGTTCCTTGTATGAGCATGTGAGCAAACCCTGGTAGCTGTAGAGCCCACAGAATGATTCACCATGCACCTACAGGACAGAATATGAAGAAGTTATCCCTTTCTGGTAAATGCGTGGCTTTTTGTTTTAGTTTCATGAAGCTTTCTTCCCTAGTCTGAGCATGCCTCCCGAGGAAGCATTTTCCAAGGAGGCCCTTGAAATCCAAGTAGTCACTTCACTCCTCACAATCTGGCATGCAAGTTAGAAGTAACCAGGATAATAGCACAAAGGATTGAAACTTGGCTATCTTGATATGGACATCAATCAAGAGAATACACTTTACAGCAGTATTAGCCTTTTCTAATCTATACCGGGACCGGAACTGAAATTCCCTTAGCATCACAAAATCTCTATTTTAGATAATGCATAGTTGTATTGATGTCCAGCAAAACATTTAAAATATACATGTTTCCTATATCTCCTGACATGTCTATTCAAGAACTGTCCACTGAGTCTATTAGTTTGTCATTACCCTTTCTCTAGAATCAATCTTAGGCCCTTATGACTTGGGAGAGACAGAAAATATATGCAGAATAGAAAAATGTATGTAAAGATCTCACGTTTAATTAGAATGCAGTTTTCTAGACTTCTTCTGGTATTTGTGTCACTATTAATGGGAAAAGCTTATAGCTTTCCCGTTGGGATTAGAAGAAGGGAGGAGGCTGAAAACAAGACGTTTATTTCCGGAAATTTTGAAGGTTTCAAAATTCATTTTCATTCCTCAGTGGGATGAAAATGAGCCGTGTTCATATTTACATAGAGGGAAAAAAAAAACTTGAGAAAGGGCAAGAAGAGTCAAAAAAGGGTTGATAAACACATACATCTGGTCCTGCTATGACTGGAGCAATCATCTTCACCACCAGATTGCCAGTTGTTTTATTCATTTCTTGACTGAGACTCTTTTCCTTCATAGGAATAATCTATTATTTGTTACCCTATGGCACAGAATAGCCATTTTCAAAGAAACTCTCAGGTGTAAACCCCATTTTGATTAGTATTGCAACACTGTGCCAGGAAATCACAGCAGGACTCTGTTACATCAGCCTTTTCTGCCCCTTGCTAGCTCTTCCTGCCTTCTTGGTTTAGTAAAGTATTCATCTGCCTTTTCCAAGCACTGTCAGTGGGTAGCCCACAGAGTATTTTATGCCAGATCTACCAAAAATGGACTGAAAACTGCACTCTCTTTGAGCTCAGAAGCTTAAGCAGTACAGCTCTATAGGTAACGAGGGTTTGGGATAGAAAGGGAAAATATAAAAGCAGGCTGCTTTCTTTTCCTGTTCTTCCCTCTAAACAGACTAGATGAAATATCTATTAAGTGCAGGCCCAAAAATCTTTTTGATTTTAGATTTCACAGCTGTTTAGTTTCAGGGTGAAAGGCCCCCACAAAGTCGACAAATTATGATATTTTTTCATCATTTACGAACAAAATAATAATCATAAAACCCCACAAAAGAACAACCAATTTTGCTGAAGCTATGCGCCAAAATTTAAATATACCTGTCATGAGACTTCATATCTGCTGAGGAAAGCTAGCAGCAAAGCTCTATCCTACTTAATGTCTCAGACGTACATATGCAGTTATGAGACTTTCACCCAATACAAAATCAATAATTTATACAAGAAATCCTGCATGTCTCTCTCCTAACTACCAAATAATAGATGAAAACTGACAGATAAAAGCCTAACTTTAACAACATCTCAGAGAAAGATGCCATGTACATGCATTCCCTTAAATCTGTTCTCCTGAATATATGCTATGCGATGATTGGAGCTGGAAGAAAAACTCAGCTGAGGAAAAAAAATATTAATCTTTAGCTTTGGGTAGCAATAAATTAGGTTAGTTGGACTCCAGATAACAGGACAAGAAGGTCACAGGACTATTTAAGAGGCACTCATGCTTCTTTCTTCCAACTTCATTGAAGATCGCATTGGAAACCTATAGGGGAAGTTACCAATAAAATGTCTGGACCACTGTGCAGTCTGAAATGTAAGATTCACGGGGTTACAGAGAGAGCTAGCAAGCTAGCAGGAGCCTGTTTCCTGCTGCCTGGTGTAAAGGGCACTCTCCTGGGACTGCATCCTGATCTCAGTTCCCAAGGATTTTTCATTAAGCAGTCTTCGGATAAAATGCATAAGCATCATTCAGAGCAGAGTTTAAATGCCAGGCTCCCCATTTTCAAACGTACCTCCTTAACCTGGGGCTGCAGTGTTGTGCGTTCAGTCTTAGGCTCTCACAACTCTTTCATTACTGATTGTACATTGTCCTACATTCAGCAGCAAGGGTGGAGACCCCCACTTTCCCACCTCTGCCATCACCTGGGACATGGTGTATCCTCCTGAGAAATATGAATGTGGACCTCTTCAGGTTCTGGAGGAAGCTGAATCCCCACTTGTTGCATTAGTGCTCTGACCACTGAGTGAGTATGAAAATGTCAGCATTTCTCTGGTAGCTGTGGTTTCACATGAAAGAGACCATAACTGTTGTAAGGGCCAGCAGAAAAGGACCTGGGTGTGTTGGTCAACAGCCGGCTGAATATGAGCCAGCAGTGTGCCCAGGTGGCCAAGAAGGCCAACAGCATCCTGGCCTGTATCAGGAATAGTGTGGTGAGCAGGACTAGAGAAGTGATTGTCCCCCTGTACTCAGCACTGGTGAGACACCACCTTGAGTACTGTGTTCAATTTTGGGCGCCACAGTATAAGAAAGACATTGAGGTGCTGGAGCGTGTCCAGAGAAGGGCAATGAAGCTGGTGAAGGGTTTTGAGAATAAGTCTTATGAGGAGTGACTGAGAGACTTGGGGTTGTTTAGTCTGAAGAAAAGGAGTCTGAGGGGAGATGTTACTGCTCTCTACCACTACCTGAAAGGAGGTTGTAGAGAGGTGGGCCCTGGTCTCTTCTCACAAGTTACAATCATAGGACAAGAGGAAACAGTGTCAAGTTGCACCAGGGCAGGTTTAGGTTAGACATTAGAAAAACTTCTACACTGAAGGGGTTATCAAAGACTGGAATGGGCTGCCGAGGGAAGTGGTTGCATCACCATCCTTGGATGTATTTAAAAGCCGTCTAGATACGGTGCTCAGGGACATGGTTTAGAAGTGGGCCTGGTAGTGTTAGATAATGGTTGGACTTGATCATCTTAAAGGTCTTTTCCAACCACAACAATTCTATGACTCTATGATTCTACTTAATGCTGAATTATGCTGGCATTGTGTATCACCACATTTTCCCAGATGGGGCACCTCAGAAATGCTGAATTATGCAGCTAGAATGAAGGATGAATCAGGAATACATACACCTACCAGGATCCCAAACCAAGCTATATTATACTTGCCCCTTGCGGCCCCGGAGGTGTTGCTTCTGGGAGCCATTCCTCCTAGATTGTGCAAATAGGGCTGTGTGACTTTTTAATGATCCTGTTCAAAACCGGGCATCTGACCTCAAACTGGAGCTATAAAATAAACAGTCTGTCTGGTCTACTTTTAGGGGGCCTGAGTAGCCAGGTGATGTTTTTAATGATTCGCTTTCTGGAATTAGAAAACAAACTTTAAGTGAGATTTGCCACAGTTCCTTAGAAGACCAGAAGCCCACAGAGAATGGTTTATTATATGAACCAAAGGAAGATACAAAACATTTTGGAAACTTGTTTTAGTTTGCACTCTTCTATGGAATTTCCTTTAACAATTGCAAATCAAAAAGAAATGCTATCAAGCACTTGAAGTATCTAAGCTTATGAGACTTTTTCTCTGTGTCTCCCAAATTTGGTACTCTATTTAGATCATGTTGGCATCACATTTTCAAACAGCTTATGTTTTGTTTTACAAGTTAATTTTTAGCAGACAAGGAAGAAGTCAGTAAGCTTCTCTGTCAGGTCACCCCTTGCTCTCTGTCTGCTGTCCATGGAGAGAGTTCTCCACATCTTCCCAACTCCCTTTCTTCTGACCTCTCCATCTCACTGTGTACAAAGCAAAACACGTCCTTGGTCCAATGCACAGATCTTTTTTTTTCACAGATGGTGAAGTTCAGTTCATGATTTATACTAACATTTTCTTAGAAGATGCATGATTTTGTTTTGTTTTCCTAACCAGACTGCATTAATATTTTACCTCTGCATATCCCTGTTTTCAGTGTTTTTTGTTTCCCTTGAACTGATCTGAATTCCTGGAAACTTGATCACCTAGAGCAATTGGAGAGAACTGTTTTGTGTCTCCTGAGTCTACGTCAGACTTTATTAATACATAGTGGTGCTGATACTCATCTTCCTTCCAGCTGAGGGCTAGGAACCCACACAAGATTAGTGGGTTCTCCAGCATTTGATATTTGCCAATAAATAGCTAGATTTCATGGCTGCTTGTGACCATCTGCTTTGAAAAATATCAGTATCTTAGCTAATACTGTACCTAAAAGACAGAGGAAGCCTGTTCACTTAGAGTAAAGGTTTTTTTGGGTTTTTTGTTTTTTTTTTTTAAATGTTGAAAACCCATAATGTATGAAAAGTTCTGGAAAACCAAGGCCTGAATTCCACAGTTGTGGACTACTGTCCTACAAATGATAATAGAAAAGTAAATAATACAAATATGTCTCTTCTCTACTCATACTTCAGAAGCAGCCAACAGCAACTACTAATAAGAAAGCTCTGCAATTCTGCTAGAAAATACAGGTAACTGCATTAAGCCCACCAAAAATCTCTTATTTGTAACAAGATCTCTGATAACCAAATTCTTGCCCACTGTGAGTGGCAACAAGGTGCTGGAATCTGGCATGGAGGTTGTATTTCATTTTCTCTTGGTATAAGCTTTTAGATCCTACTTCTTGTACTACTCAGAGCCTTTAACATTAATCTAGATAAAATACTTTTCTTGTGAGGGTAGATGATTGTATGGGCCAGTTTCTTCTCTGTAAGGCTTTTGAGGCAAATAACAAAATCTGGTTATCAATTTAAAAAAGACAAGCTAAAAATGAAGTTACAAAATTCACACTTACCTTCAGAAATAAACAAATTCAGCTCATGATTAGAAAAGAAAAGACTATTCAACACTCATTGCCTTCTGTTGGAAATAAGACCACTTATTTGAATTTAGGAATGCAACTTTAGGAATCCTAATTTTTTAAGTGTGCTGGTGTGTTTTGCAGAGCAGTTCATCTGTTTTGTTTCTGTGAGTAATGAGCTCATCTGTTCATGGCCTTTATGTAAACATGTGGGTTTGGAAATAAACAAATGTTATTCACTAAAAGAATACACATCAACACAATCACCTTCTTCCATGTCAGCCATATCTCGGCTGATTGTATGGTATTAAGTCAATTTAAGTATATTTAACTGAGCTATATTTAAGATTTACAAGGAACTGCACTGAGAGAATAACTGTATGAGTAATAGTGCCTATTGAGATCACAGTTTAATTGTTTCAAGCCTCTCAAACATAGGAGGCACCACGGGGAAACACATTATTATTTGCCTTTGCTTCAGAGAGGATGAACAGCTGAACTGTGTTACCCCAGAGGTAGAATACTAACAATATTTCCCAGCGGCTTAGTCTGCTTTGTAGACTTTAATCCAAAGAGTTGACAATAACTTCAAGACCACTGAAAGCTACACAAGGTTTTGTATCCGTGAATTACAGGTGTTTTAAAAATTGCTTGTGTTAAGGCACCTAATCTTGAGAAAGGATGTCTTTTTTTGCTGTTTATTGAGTTTGCAACATATTCAAGAAAACTTATTTTAAAGGTGCTAAGCTGTGCTTCTGTTAGATGTGCACTGCCATTTCAGAGATATAAGTAAACTCAATTTAGCCAACTTATTTTTCAAACATGTCTTTTACCTGACGTCAGGTACCATTCCTGTTGGCAGCACCTTTAGAGGTTTTCACTCCATGGCAAAGGGAAGAGCTTGAGTAAGGACTAATCATCTATTCCTCCTCACTTCTGCCTCACCTATTGATTCCTATCATCATCTTCTTAACTTCCTCCTCAGTAGCACAGACATAAATATAGTGAGATTACCTGGGCTACAAAAAAAATTTTCCTTTAACTTATTAAACTTAACTATACTGAACTTAACTAAACTTAACTAAACTATTAACTTAACTTACTATGGGACGGAAATGAAACTGAGGAGCAGAGAGTCCTTAAGGCAGCACTGTCACTAAAATGCTTCACACCGTGGGACCAGAGCTCAGAAGTGTAGGTCCACATAGATTTTATCTGGCATCAAAGCTATCTGAAGAAGATATTTTCCCCCAACCTTAGCTATCTACTTCTACCCTTTGCCACAAATTAATGTCCCTCTTTTACGCTGATGCCGCCTCCTCTCCTCTTTTTTTGACGCTTTTCTTGAAATACGTTATTGACACAATGAAGGTAGAAAACTAGATGAGGAGTAGTCTGAAAAATAACACGTAGTTGGGCAGACAGGGAGTATTTCAGTCCGTGTAGGCAGTAAGACCACACAGCACTCTCAGCCACTCACAATACTCTTCCTGTCTCCCAGGCTTTGACATTGGTGGTGTCACCCCAACGAGTCAGTGACTGCATTAGAGACAGAAGTCTAATCCTTGTCCTGATCTGATATTCTGAATTCCTTATCCGTCCTGTCTACTCCATCGGGGTTTGGCCACAGCTGTTGGAATCGCACCTGAATTTTCAGAAGATCATTTCTAATAACAGCCTATGTACTTTAACTGTACAACCAGTTCTGGGGCAATAAAGTTATTGGTGAACTTTTATCATACTGTTTTTTTCCATGAACTTAACTTGACTTGGATTCAGTTCACTCAGGCAATTTACAAGCAGACTGTTGAAATTACTCGCTATGCCAAAAAGATTATTTCACTTTTTCAATGGGGTTGCTTTAGCAAAGTCCATTTAAGTGAAAAAAAATAACCAAAGCAAAACAAAACAAAATAAAAATGGTGGGGTTTGATGAAATATACAGGGACTAACACCTTATACTCTTAATTGAAGTTAGATGTGCTGAAAAAGAATTCACGCACCAAATGCCTTGTACAGATGTTATTTAACTACAAGTGAGCTGTGCCTTTTTTTTAATTTAGACTGAGGTTTTAAAATACTTTTTTTTTCACCAGATATTGATACATCTGTAAAATTTCCTTTGCTTCTGAAATGTTCTTTTCTTGAAAAGATGAGGGACCATTTCTAATGGAAAATGGGTGGAAAACTTTAGAAATTTCTTTTCTATGTTTTATAGGGAAAATATTTTTCTGACTAGCTAAAGCTTCTGTGATAACTTCCTAATTATATTTCATTTTGTTGCATGAAGCAGTCTGAGAAAACTTTACTTTTTTAACTGCTATAAAAAATGAGAAAAATAAAAAATGTATTTTTATCAGTCACCACAGCCAATCAGTCTTTTCCAAAGAAATAAAGACATCGCACTGCCTTTAAAAATTGGCTGCCAAAGTGGCATCTTCTAACTCAAGAGCTGTATCCTTTGCATATAATAAAACTGTGTATTTAGAATTGTATCTGCTTAGGATTATTAGCTGACAGAAACAAATTTACTGTCTTGTTAAAACCTTTTAGCACAGCAGAAAGAGCATAACAGAGCTGTAGTCTTTTCCATCTTGTATGGCAACAACTGGCTTGTTTACAAAATTTTGAGCAATTACGTGCTGAGGAAGTCCACTTAAGACAACTGCATTTACTTTGCTGTTGGAGAGATGAAGTGTTTTGGGCTGTGTTTTTTTTTTTCTTTCAACTGTAAGTGGATGATTAAGCATTAAAAACACGGTTCAACTTGACTTACAGATTCTCAGATCTGAGTTTGCGGCACTAGCAGTTACTGCATTACCTTGTAGCTTGTTCCAGTTGAAGGAAAATAACCACAGGCATGTCTGCATTATAAAATGTTGCCAGTATAAATTTTTGGCTTGCATTTGTCACCAAAATTTCACTGCTAAACTATTTTTTTAAGAACAAATTTGCACTGGAAATGCAGTTCATTTCACAATATGACTGAGGTCATTTAGGAAAATGTCTTAACACTACTATCAAAAAGAAAACCTTTGCAGGATTTTGCTGGTGTAACTTTGCAGAAATGTCACAGTGGTATAGATGAACAAGAGCCAATAAACAAGGACTTCCCAAGGGCAGATCTTTCATGGGCACTTCCTACAGTACTGTGATACTATAAAGGGGAGCTCTTTACTTTGGGTAATGAAGAAGACTTATATGGTGTATGATATGCAGTTCAAGCAAAGCTGGTCAACAGAAAACTTAAGAGTCGTGAGACCTGGTAGATGTAGACTGTGAAAACAATGGTTCAAAATTTGGTCTTGTCAAAGCTGGCATACAAATATTCTCTGGCTTCTTCCAGTCACTTTCAGTCTTCACGAAGCAAACAAACAAAAAATCACTGACTCCAGGCAAGTCAAAAAGATATGGGGTAGTCCCAGCTTCCTCTGGATGTTAACCTCTGTTGACTGATAGTCTTTTCTTTCTCTTTTTGCAGCCAGAAAAGCCCTTTTCTCTAGTTTGCCTGTGAATAAACTCAGCACAGCTGTGCCAGCCATGCTCCAGTGCACGTCTCATCAGCGAAGGCCAGGCAGCTGTGGTCTCTCCCCGAAGAAGGATGACCATTTGGCTAGGAGCTTTGGAAGGGGGTATATAGACCACATCATGGAGAAAAATGCCAACCACATGTGATGGCTGGGAAAACCAGTCTGGAAAGAGAATTAAGAGTACACAACCTAACAATGATTCCTTTAATGCTCTGTGGATTGGTAATGTTTTTGAACAAAGTAGAAGAGAATAGCCTAGAATGCCTGTGGAGTGGGAGGAGGAGGAGACAATGCCCTTATTGTCTTTTAACAAAAACAATTCTGAAGTGTACCTTAGCAAAACTCGTGGCTTGAAATCTTTTTTCTTTCCAGTCCAGGCCTCATGCGCAGCATGTTACCCTAGTGTTCCCCATCCTTAATTGCATGTACACCCAAAGACTATTGTGTTGTGCACATTTTACTACTGAAAGGAGAAAAAATCATTGAATGTTTGAAAAGCTGATTGACAGGGATTTTTTTTCCCCCTGAACTTTTAAATGCTTTCAGCAGTGCTTCCTTATATTCTTAGACAATGCCACTGACCCTTTTACAAATCACTGTACACACTGAAGGGTGAAACTTTATACACAGTTAAAATGAAGCTTTTTGGCCAGGTTTTGACAGCTGTTATTCTAAAACAATGTTTTGGCTCTGATCAAAAATATGACTTTATTTCCTTTTGGGTTTCTACCAGAATCCATATGACTCCGTCTGATAGATGTGGAGGAGGGGTGGGAGCAAGAGAGCAAGAAGCTCTTCCAGCTGCTTTCCCAGTAGAGCTGACTGCAAAAGGAAATGATGAAGGGATCTCATTTATCCAAGGTGTTGGGTGTATGGTAGGTGGTCCCTGAGATACTGTCTGCAGAGAGGTGAAAATCATGCATCACTCGTTTATTATCGAAGGTGAGGACCTGAACTGCAAGATCTGGAGATGAGACTGCACTTTGATTTTTTGCTCTTCTCTGTGAAAAATAGAAAGGGCAGTAATTATATTGCTTTAAGAGTCAGAAGTTGAACCACCATTAGATTCATGAAAACACCAGGTGGAGCTAAGGTAGGTGGGGGCAACCTGTGCCCCACCTGCACATTGCATTACTTGTTGAAGTATTTAACTTACCTTAGTAGAGCCTCAACTTGGCTTTTGACCACAGGCAATTGCTGTGGTTGCTTTTGCCAAAACATATTTTGGTTAGAGATCGTATCAGTGTAAGAGGTGGTCCAAGCACGTCCACGCTGGGCAGGCTGAGCTGATGCTGCCTGAGTCTGTAAGAGCTCTGAAACACAGCAGTGTCCGAAAGGTGATGTGAGCTGAGAGGGCCTCTGAAAGCCTGCCAGGTTTCACTGGAAAACCATTACTGGCTGCAGCAGGTGGTAATTTAGGAGCATAGAAATTATTTCTGTGGGGATTAAAATAGGATGTTTAAGTACTAGTGTTGGTTGGGTTTTCCAGAGGTGCAAGGAAATGAAGTCTAGTGCCTATTATGTTATTACCTGCACTAGACAGCACAGGTTCAAAATTCCATTTTAGACGACACTTTTAAATATTGAGCAAAAAGCTTTCAGCTGAAGCTTTCGGCAGAACCTTTTTGAGACCAAATCCCACCAAGATTTGTTGAGTTTGTCACAGTGGCACTAGAAACCAGGCTAGCTAGCTGAATTCTCTCCATCTCCCCCAAATCCTGCAGAGGGGAATATTGTTACAGCAGATTTAATTTAGGCAATCTTCACTGTCCTTCACCGAAATATGTCTTTCCTGAAATTCTCTGCATCTAGGATGAACAAATAAAATCTGGATGTAGAACCTGTAAACGCACATTCTTAGAAAAGGTAGTGGAAAAAGGAAATAATCTGTTAGTTTCTCTGCAGTAGGATGCAGTAACAAGGAAAGAATTCTTGAAAAAACAGTGTAAGTTTATGGTGTTTGGTGTGTGTGTATATGTCAATATATGGATTTCTAGCTTGAAAACCAGATTTTAGGAGTTGTTATCTTTTGCAAGTCATAATAAATGTAAATAATTGAAAACTGTGGACAGAGGGGATATGTGTGACAGCTGTCAAAGATACATTCACCCACATGGTGGGTGAACTATTTAAGTTTATGAACTATGAACTATTTAAGTTTACCAAGGTCGGTATGACTGCTGATCCTGCAAGGTACTTTGCATGACTGAGCGGATGTACATGATATGCAAAAGGAAACATACCGATTTTATAACTTTTGAAAGAGTAAAATGACATGTTTTCATTCAAATTAAAGAATAATTCAAAATCCATGAAGTAGTGAACAATTTTTAATGGCTCATCTCTGTGGAACCTATTAATATTCTGAAAAAAAAAGTCCTTCTGAACTGGAAACTAAAATATTTCTCAGTATTCCTCATTTGCAATGCCTAATGTAAAATTTACCAGCTAGTACATCATAGCAATTGCCAAGATGAAGAAAAAAGCAATAATCTAATGGAATGCCTCTATTATTGTCAAAGAGTTATGGTCTGCTGATATAAGATTGGTAAAGACGCTTTGGTATCAACTCTCCTCACTCCCCCATCTTTGGTAGAGACAAGACAGAAAAGAATTTACCCCTAGCAAACAGGCAAGGACCTGACACAATGGAACAGTGAAGACAGAATGGATGGCTTCTCTTATTTATGAGAAACTCATTAGAACATTATCTATTTAGTTCCTTACCTCTTAAATTTACAGTACAATAAATAGATAAATTAAAACAATAGCAATAATTCCAATTTATCCACCTAATATATTCAAAACCAATTTCTTTCTTGAAATTAAAGTGACTAAAACATAGCTGAAGGGATTCAAGTAATGCAGCAATTCATAACAACTTTCTAGGAAGCAGACACACTATCTGCACTCAAGCTCAACATTTTTTGGAAAGGATTAAGGAGCTTTTTAAAAGGTGTCTTCCTTCGTTTATCTTCCTTTATAAAGTTTGCATATTCTTTTCAGTTTGGTAAGTATCAGCACTTTTTTTTTTGGTCTTCTACTTTTTGAAAGACATCTGAGAGCATCATGAATGATAGTATTCCATATGCAACACATTTTAACTGGATTTTTTTTTTAGGACTGCAAAACCTGGAAATTACTAAACTGGAGACGTCCAAGGTCAGTCTAATACAATATTTTATCTGAGAGGGCAGCCACTTCATGGTGGTTGTAAGAAGGATGTATTGAAACTTCACTGTAAGTTATTACACAGTAAGAGTGGAATAATCTTCCCTTCGGGTAATTCTGGCCTTTACGTCTATTAGTTGTTTCAATAATTAAACAAAAGCAAAACATTTAAGTTTCCTGCTGAAAATAATCATGAATTGTAACACTGGCTTTTTCTTCTACCCTTGCAAACTTCCAAATGCTGTATTCTGGAATTCCTGTGCCAAAGAAATGTACACCTGAGTTTTTTTCTCTGTTCTTTAAGGCAGTATTCATTATTTTCACTGAAATACTGCAGCAATCTAAACCAGATGTTATGTTCTTCAGCTATTTTAGTTTAGAAAGAAGAGAAAACTAGAGAAGTACGTGTTCAAACTCTCCCTTGCTCTTTCTGTTCTCTTCAAGCTATTTTGTAACTACTGTGATGACAGGGATCGTAGTCTAAATGCACTTCTCATTAACAACGTAATTAGAATACCATGCCTTTTATTTTTAAAGGTACTGGGAATATTTTGTAAAATTCTTGGAAAAGAACTGTTGGAATAGTCTTTTAAAAGGAAGTGTTGAAAATTTTACAGCCATAAAAGCTTCATACGCGCGTTTCTTCCTGCAAAGATTTTATGGATTATTGTGGATTTCTTCAAAATGTCTAGTCACCAAAATAACAGGAGAGTGTGACACTGGTCGAACAGTATAGGTAAAGCTCCAAACTGTGTAAAAAAGTACTGAGGTAATTGCTTTTTCCTTTAACTTATGAATGGTTATGGCTTAGGTTAAATGACTGAAACTTAGGATGGATTAGCTTTTTTTGTCTCTTTTTTGACCAAGTCAGTTCTGAGTTTTTAATTCAGTGCAGACGTTTTTTTTTTCATTGACATTTGAAGGAATAAAACCAAATGTTGAGGTATTAAAGCTGCAGATTCATGGTGTAAATTTTCATTCCTCTCCCTTTTTTGTTTGACTCTTAGGATACAGAGGACAAAAAATTCTGCAAAGACAACAGGAGTCATTCAACCTTTTATCCTAAGTCTACCATTTATCCATACAGCATGTGGGAATCAGGGAATTAGTGGCACGGATATATGACTTGTCTCTACATTTAGCTTAGAGAACATTTTTGTACCCCAGGAAAACTAACATACATACATACACAAAAAGGAAAAAAAGCAGTAAAAAGCATTGACTGGGCTTTTCATAATGTATAGCCTATTTACCTAATGTATAGGTAAAATACAACTATATTCTGCTTCCCTGGTAAAGCTGTCTGACACCATTGCTTGCAAACATGTCTTGAGCGGACTCCAGGATAAAGTCTAGTCCTCCTGAACAAACACTAACAATTATGATGCCATTCTTGACATCAAAACTTTCCTTAAATACCTGTGTTACGTGATGTGATTAAAGGCTAACTGCAGTGAACACAGACTCAGAGAGTATCGGGGTGGGGCAATGACAGCCAGGGCAAGGGGAGACCACTAACCTCTTCAGGGCAAACAGAGCACCTTGACTTGGCTACTCTTAGGACCATTGAAGGAGAATGAGACGACTGTTGTCCTGGCGGGAAAACCACTGAGAGGAATCAAGGGTACACCATCAGACTAAAGGTGGTCATTGCCTCCAGGAGGATGGGGATTATTGTGGGGTACTGGAAGCATAAAATTTTGGAATTCTGTAAAACTTATGGAATGCATTAAGGGGGTGGAGGAAATGTGAGAGAGTTTATGGGATGTTTATGGGAAAAGTGGGGAAAGAGAGGGATGAGGGTGGATCAAGGGGGAAAAAATATGTGTCAATAAAGGGAGAAGGGGATAAGAGGCATCAGTGAAGTGTAAACATGCTTTGACTGTGCCTGTATGTGACCTCTGCAGTCTGTCCTCCACTCATTAGATCCTATTTCTAAGTGTTTTTCATGTGGGTGCAGTCTCTATTCTGTGCATATGAGAACATTAGCAAACTACATGATGAGTAGGACAAGAGATCTGAGTGCCAGTAGCTGGAGTGGGCCCTCAAGGACTCATAGTTCCGTGGGCCGGCAACCAGACAGACTGAGCATCTAAGGCCAGCTGCTGAAGAGACGCATATTGTTCGTGTATATATTTCATTGTTGCAAGTTTCAGTCCTCTCCTGGCAGGAAGAGAGGAGCAGGATGGGGCCATCTGCACTCTTCGTGGTTGTGCGAGTATGCTGCTGGTGTCTGCATGGGTACTGGTGCCAGGACTGCTCTTGGACTGCAGTAGAGCTGTGTGACCAGGCACGTGTATGCTCTGTGTGTGTGTGAGTGCACACACCTGCTGGGACCACGATCCCAGCCACACTGCAAGCTGGAACTAGGGCAAGGACCTGTAGTATCCTCACCTCTGTGAGACCAAGAAAGGAGGGCTCAGCTAGGACCTCCATCCTGCCAGGTTCAGCCATCTCTAACCAGTGACAAAGATGTAAACTCTAGGCAGTCTGCTTCAGACCCTTTGCGTCCCTTATTTTAGAGGGGTTTCCTGACATCTGTCTGCAATTTAAGATTACTATTTCCTGTTCCATCCACTATGGGCATGACTATAGATCATTCCATCTCTTCTTTTTGCTTCTTTGCCAGACAACATCAAGGGAGGACAGACCATGTTTGGAGACCAATGCAATTTAAGTAAGCACACAAAGACTGTGGTGGTTAACTGAAATGGTCCACAGTTCTCTCCAGAGTGTTGTTGCCAGTTCAGTGATATTTAATGTTTCCCAATGCACTCCCAGCCTCACATTCTATAAATTTAATAGAATTGGCCCATGTTATATCACCTATTACTTAATTCATTGAGCAGACCTGGACTGAGGCCCAAGTGAAACCTTAGTGAACTCCACCTGTTACATCCCTCCATCCTGGCAATGAGTCATTCTCAGCTACTCTTTGGGTACACTTATCCAGCAAGATTGTATTTAACAGTAGTTAGATCAAGATCATAGCTCCCTGGTGTGGCTATGAGAATGACACCTAAGAGAATATCAAAAAACCCATAAAAGTCAGGATGTATGACACTACTCCTTCTCCTCTGCTGCCTCTATCTTGTTATCCTGTCACGGAAAGGAATTAGATTAATTTGGCAAAACCTGTTCTTGACAAATCTGTGTTGGCTGCTACACAACTCCTTTTGTTATGATAAGAGCTGTTGCACTAGAGGTGACTCCAAGTCAGGGACATGCTTCATAAGCCAATCAGCCAAACAGGACTGGGAGGACGTGCTCAGTGATACAACCTGCATCTTGACAAGTGCTTTCAGACACTTTATCGAAAAAGTCCCTGGCATAGCATCCAACCCACTCCATAATTGAAGCATTAGTAAAATATTTTGCATGTGTTACAACTGCAGAACAACAGCACTTTGGTTAAGAAGCAGACATAACCTGTATGAAAAAGAACATACGTAGTAAATTTAAATCACCGCTAAAGCAATCCAAAGAATCCCATTTAAGAGTATAACTGTCCCAACAGCAGCAGTTATTGGTGATTAGTATCATTAGGTTTTAATCAGCTTTCTGGAAACATCCTGATTAAGTGTATTTGTTAATTAAGTATATTCCAGTTAAGAATTTTTTTATTGAAAGTTTTAACAGTACCTCTTAATTTCTCACCTATTGCTATCATTTTTAAATCTCTCCCAGTAATTGTATATTTCAATTTTGTAAAATGATTCTAGCATGCAATTTTTTAGAAAGATGTAAAAATAAATTACAGTTGAACTGCATTACTTTAGAAGAAGGTTTCTGTAGTTTATTTGCTGAATGAGGCCTAGGAAACTTGGGTTTATTTCTTCCCTCCACTACCAACTTCCTCTTATAATTAATGCAAATAAACTGAAAGAGCCTCATGATACTATGATTTGTAATATTCAGAAAGCTTCATGCTAATGCAAGGTTAGACCCATATGCTTACCAAGATGTGAGGGAGGAAAGGGAACCTCTGTTTGTGGAAAGGGTAGATGAAGGTGTATACTTTCTGCAGAGCTCTAATTTTATTCAGTCCTCTTCTAGTTTTCAGTAGTTTCCCTTTCAGGCACGGAATGACTCTGGCCATGATCTAACCCCTTTTTCATAGGTTCATATACCAATTTCAGATCATGTTTTAAGAAATCCTATTATTTCTGTGTATGATTTTCAAAGATGGCATGAATCCATCCAACTTAGGGGCCTAATTTAAGCATAGTTTCATTGACATCTTCAGTGCCTGCCCCAGGCAGTAGGGGTCATGCAGTTTGATTAACATAACTGTCTTTGCTGAAAAAAAAGCCAAACCACATCTGATTTATAGTTACATATCTATTAGGAAGGTGACAGGTACAGTGGCACATGTGCTTTTTGATCAAGGTTACAGTAGCATATCCTGAAACCTCTGTATTCATAGGATGAAGGGATGTGGCCCTAATACATTCCTGTATCTAAAGAAGTTGTTACCACAAATGACGGAGCTGAGGATGTGCTGACAAATGTGAATGTTATGTTTGCTACTCACTTTTCCAGAACAGCCACACTGGCTCAATGTGAATTCTGTTTCTCGGGGGTGGTAACTTCATTTTTGTGAATGGTTTTGAGGTTTCTCATTCTTGGTTGTCATTATTCTCTGGATTTTTTCCGTAGGACTGTGGCATAGCACAATCAGTGACAACCAGTGTCCCAGATTCATCTAGCATCATTAACTTTAATATTTTAATATTTTAATATTTTAAATGTTTAACAAAAAATTCTGTGTCAAAATATGTTCTATGAGGAACAATAGAAATAAATTTTTAAACCCCCCAAATCTTAATGAAATTGCAAATTTTGAAAACCCCTAACTCACCGCTTTCTGTACTATCCTGGAAGATAGTACTATGAGAATAGGCATATCATTTGCTGACTAAGGGACTGCAGGGGAATACTAAATAATTTTTTTTTTTTTGCTCAATTTCTAATAAAAATAGCCATTGTTTATTCATTTTTCAGTAACAAATATTTTCCATAAAGTTCAGATTTCACTGTGAAAGCAGAAATCATCTCCCTGAAAAACTCAATTTTCTAGCTATGAAGCTAATGTTTCCACAAGTAAGAGAGTGTTATTAGAGTTGTGGGACACAGCGAAATAATAATTTAAAAAATTACATCCATGGATATGTTCAATGGACATATCCAAAATTTTCCTCTTCTGCAGGTTCATTGTAAAAGGTATTAACCAGGTCTGAAAGCACTCAGAGACATGAACAAGTATTGAAAGAAGCAGAAGAGCACAGGTCATGAAGGATCTATAGCCTGAAGAATTCGTCAGACTATTACAAGACTTAAATCTGCTGAAGTTTGAAAAAAATAGAAATAATTATTTATCTGATGAACTGTTTATTGTGAAATACTTTTGTACTTGAAACACATTTCCCGATCTCATCATCTGCTAATACTTCAGATATTTGTCTTTCTTCTTTTATTGTTTGTCTCTCTAAGTCAACTCAACATGTTGTTTATAATTGCTGACAGTCTCTCTCTCAGATGTACACTACATCCCTCCCAAATCTGCTTTTATCTTTTACACAAAATAAAGCTGCTCTTATTACAGCCTCTAATGGCTGTTAGACAGATCTCAGAACCAGTACTTCTCCTGCATCTTCTTTGACCTGCTTCTCTGTTCATCCTCCCCTGTGACTCATTTCTCTGTAACCTCATCACAAAACCAAAGACAATGATTTTCTTAATATCGATGACTCCCAGGTGTGTACTCTAGACTAATCTGCTTTTCTTTAGACCAAGAGCCACTCAAGAAGATAGCTAAAATAGTTTAATCATCTCCCTCCCCACACCTTCCTTTGATAATATTTCCACTGCTTATTTTTTCTAATCTGTAGCCTGCTAGTCTCCTCCAATGCAGACCCTTCTATAGAATCATAGAATCATAGAATTGTTAAGGTTGGAAGGGACCTTTAAGATCATCAAGTCCAACCATTAACCTAACCTGACAAAATAAATTCTAAACCATATCCCCAAGTACCACATCTACCCTTTGTTTAAACACCTCCAGGGATGGTGAATCCACCACCTCCCTGGGCAGCCTATTCCAATGTTGGATAACCCTTTCAGTGAAAAAATTTTTTTTTGTCTAATAACCAACCTAAACCTTGCCTGGCTTAACTTGAACCCATTTCCTCTGGTCCTGTCACTTGTCACTAGGGAGAAGAGGTCAGTCCCCATCTCTCTACAACCTCCTTTCAGGTAGTTGTAGAGAGTGATAAGGTCTCCCCTCAGCCTCCTCTTCTCCAGGCTAAACAGCCCCAGTTCCCTCAGTCGTTCCTCATATGACTTGTCCCCCAGACCCCTCACCAGCTTCATTGCCCTTCTCTGGACACGCTCCAGCACCTCAATGTCTTTCTTGTAGTGAGGGGCCCAGAACTGAACACAGTACTCTAGGTGGGGCCTCACCGGTGCCGAGTACAGAGGGATGATCACTTCTGGAGTCCTGCTCACCACACTATTCCTGATACAGGCCAGGATGCTGTTGGCCTTCTTGGCCACCTGGGCACACTGCCGGCTCATATTCAGCTGGCTGTCCACCAACACGCCCAGGTCCTTCACCACTGGCTCGCTTTCGAGCCACTCTGCCCCAAGCCTATAGCGCTGCATGGGGTTGTTGTGGCTCAAGTGCAGGACCCGGCACTTGGCCTTGTTTAACCTCATACCATTGGCCTTGGCCCATCGGTCCAGCCTGTCCAGATGCCTCTGTAGAGCCATCCTACCCTCAAGCAAATGAACACGCCCGCCTAGCTTAGTGTCATCTGCGAACTTACTGAGGGTACACTCAATCCCCTCATCCAGGTCATTGATAAAGATGTTAAAGAGAACTGGCCCCAGCGCCGAGCCCTGGGGAACACCACCTGTGACCGGACGCCAACTGGATTTAACTCCATTCACCACCAATTTCTGGGCCCGTCCATCCAGCCAGTTTTTTACCCAGCAAAGAGTACACCTGTGCAGGCCACGAGCAGCCAGTTTCTCCAGGAGAATGATGTGGGAAACTGTGTCAAAAGCTTTGCTAAAATCCAGGCAGATGACATTCACAGCTTTTCCCTCAAAGACCCTATAGGTCTTTCTGCCTAGGCTTTGCCCAAGTATCACACTCTATCAGACAAAATATGCCTAAGAACTTTCCTGTCTAAATCTCCAACTAAAGCATGCAACTCCTCCAAACTCAAACCATCTTGCATCCTTTCTTCTCCTCCTTAATAAGTATTATCATGTCAGATCCATTCTGAATGCTGCAATAAGACATTTCTGCTATGACCATGTCCCATATCTCTGTACGTTCCTCCACTTGCTTACCCTTCTCCCTTATCAAACTCAAGCTGCTTGTTTTCACTGCAGAAGTCCTTACCAGCATCTCTACAGAAACCTTACTTTTCATTTAAGATTCTGGGTGCAGATCCTATCTCTGTGTAGTCCTTCCAAAGAGGCTGTTGCTCAGAGACTGGCTGGCCATCAGTCTGCTGGTGGGAGGTGTTGAGTGCTTGCCTTTGCATCACTTGGGTTTTTTTCCTCCTCTTTTTCCCTCATGTATTAAAGTGTCTTTACCTTGACCAATGAAATTTTCTCACTTTTGCTCTTCTTATTCTCCCCTGCATCCTATCATGGGGGGGAGCGAGCGACTGGCGAGTGCTTAGCTGCTGGCCAGGGTCAATATATCACATGTGGAAAAAATAGTTTGACTTCTTTTTTTCTTTTTAATGAGAAATCCTCTG
Organism: Ibidorhyncha struthersii; assembly: GCA_013398815.1. Lineage (NCBI taxonomy): Eukaryota > Metazoa > Chordata > Aves > Charadriiformes > Charadriidae > Ibidorhyncha > Ibidorhyncha struthersii. The sequence continues at coordinate 891,058 of VZSZ01001654.1, read as the reverse complement.
ATATGGCACTATTAGGAATCCTTCAACCTACATCCATTTGATGGCAATTCTGTAATTCCAACTGTAGAAAAATCTGACATAATTTGAACAAGCTTGTAGTGAAAGCTTGTAGTGAAAGCTTGAGTATTGCAAACCAGAGTTATTAAAAGCTTTTCTCACTTTTGCTTTCAAACTCTTAGATTTTAGAGCTTCATATTTTGTTCTTTACTATTTCAGGCTCTGAGAATGAACCCATACCCAGTTTGGAACGTACTGGGGTAGGCTGGGCATAGTCCTGCTTCATTACTTTTTCTTTTTCTTTTTCCTTTACTTTTTAAGACTTTCCTTTGCTGGTAGAAACAGACAGTATAAAGTAAATAAAAGCTTCTTTTCCCACCTTCATCAGCCAAACATTAATACCAGAGAAGCACTAAATAAGATACTTCCAAAAGCATGCACAATTTCCCAAGTTTAAATTTAAATGAAAAAAATCTCCTGCTCTTTGGGCAAGTTGAAGTACACTCAGTTTCATCATGGATGACTCGTTTTCCTATATCCCTATTTTTCAAGATTAAGAGATCTACTTGCCATAAAAACCACAGAAATAATAGAAAGAACAGAATAAGGAAATAATTTGCATCATGTTACTGTCTGGACTATCAGGCTGGTTAACCCCCTGAAGGGTTTAACTTACATTTTCTATACACTGTTATCAAGACAAAAATCAGAGTGAAAATGAAGTGGGTTTGAACCAGTTGGTAAGATAATATTTCACTGCTTGCACAGCAAAGAATTTCTGGCAGGTGACAGGTACTAGAGAATAAGTATGAAACTTTTTGGCAAACTGAGCTTGTGAAGTAATTGTCAGACTGTGTGGCCTCAGCTGCCTGGAATAGCTTTTCAGGAGATAAAAATTAAATAACAACACAAAATGAATCCTTGCTTTATTGAAGAAATATCACTGGCAATTTAAAAGACAAAAGGTGTCCAAAAGTCAACTAGAGCAGTAGAATCATTAACATTAACATGGCTCCTTGCATGTACACAGCACAAGAGAGTCCTGTCAAATGCTACTGTGCTTCTCCATGCAATGCAGAATACTGCAATTGTTATATCAGCTTGTGAGTGAACTGGTATAATAAGAATAAATGGATACAGTAAATTAGAAAGTGTTAATGGTTTCTTTAATTTTGTATGACAGCAATCGTGACATTCTGGTATCTCAAACCAGATATAAGCCAAGTATAAGCCTAATACACTGCATGATGTATATAAGTAAGTGTGTTAGTATTTTATTTCAAAAATATTGATACATGTAATTTTAGGTGTTGACTTATGTAACGCCTTAGTGAAATCAAATCTTAAGTGTTTGGGGAACGAGCATTTCTAATCATAAACATCTTGCCTTTGAGATTGCACAGAAGTTCTCAAACCCATTCTTTTTTGTTGTTGACAATTGTAGCATTTTCATTGAAGTCACTTCCAGAAAAGAGGCTGTGGACTTTGTGCCTTGAACTCAAAGACAATTTCTGTGCCAATTTTACAAGCAAGGTCTGCCTGTGTATATAATTTGATTCATGTTGTACGTGCTGAATTTAGGATGAGAAACTGAAATAAATGTAGAAGAAAAAACAAAGGTAACTTGATCAGTTTTGACACAGAAGACTTTCTGATTTGTGTGCTGACTTAATAACATTGGGAGAAATGTCATGAATGTAAGAAATATATATTTTTATATCACAAAGAAGTCCAAATGTGTCCAAGATCATTTTGCTAACTATTTTACCATACAGACAAAATAGAAGATGCAAAGACAAATCTTCTCATGATCTCAACAAAGTAGTAGGGAGAAAACTGCTGGGTTGTATCAAGGTCGTGGTTGCTATACTCTCTGCTTCGGGGGGTTGTTTAGCTTTTCTAAATTAAAAAGTCTTTGGCATAAACTGCATTGACAGGAGGAACTGAAATCCAGGACTGGCCCTTCCAGAAGAATGTGCTTATTATCAGACCCCATAAGCAAGGGTCTTTGCTTTCCATTAGGTTTCCAAAATCTGTCCATCCATTAGCAGGAGGGATAGAAAGTAAATGCAATCCAGTGGTGCAGCACATCCACTTCTGAGTTCAGAAAAGGAAGACCAAGAACCCTAGTCACCTCTGTCTAACCGCTAGGCTGTAGTGAAAATGATGAGCCATTTCCCTGCTTTTTTTCAGATACCTAAATATATAGAAGAGTTTCTGTCTAACAATTCCAGTTCTAAAGAGTGACCAAGACCACAGGCCAGCACTTCAGTCTGGAGAAGCAACCTAGAACATCCTTTCCTGTGGCATTCCTGTTGACTGGCATAGGCTTCTCTCTCTTGCTGTGCTGGACATCACGTACCACATTGTAAAGTTCTTCTGTTTATGTAGCTGCCTTGCTCTTTGAATAACAGAAGGAGTGAAAGGTGCCTCAATGTATTGATTGCCAGACTGGGCATCAGGATGTGAATATAATCAAAGGATTAGAGCACCTCCCCTATGAAGACAGGCTAAATGAATTAGGGTTGTTCAGCCTGGAGAACAGAAGGCTCCTTCTGCAGCCTTATAGCAGCCTTCCAGTATCTGAAGCAGGCCTACAAGAAAGATGGAGAGAGACTTTTTACAAGGGCATGTAGTGATAGGACGAGGGGGAATGGCTTCAAACTGGAAGAGGGGAGATTTAGAATAGATATTACGAAGAAATTTTTCACTATGAGGGTGATGAGGCACTGGAAGAGGCTGCCCAGGGAAGTTGAGGATGCCCCATCCCTGGAAGTGTTCAAGGCCAGGTTGGACAGGGGCTTTTAGCAATGAGGTCTAGTGGGAGGTGTCCCTGGCCATGGCAGGGGGGTTGGAACTAGATGATCTTTAAGGTCCCTTCCTATCTAAACCATTCTATGATTCTATGACACTTACACCCCTTTGTGAATTCAATGGGTCCAAGCATAAGATCTAAGTTTATTGCAAAGGGGTTATATAGCTTTTTCCACCTCAAAACCTTTGAAGAAATTCGAGCCTAAGTTAATGTTTTGTGGGAAAATTAGACCGAGCTTTGAGCTTCATTGGCAGTGATCTTTAGTGATGACAGTAATGGTCATAGAGCTTGAATCGGTTGGCCTGTATGATGCAAGGTGACATACACAACCATAGGACAACTCAGTATCTATGCTAAGGATCTGTTATACTTGGATCTGTTATACTTGAAGTGTTGACAAGCAGTGCTGTCTATCATGTCAAGCCATATCATGTGATACCTATTATGCTTTGGAAAAGCATGATTTATTTTAAAATTCAACCTTAGAATTACAGTGGTTTCTTTTATGTCCTTGAGTTGAACTTTGTGTTTAATGTCTTTCCGTCCTCTATGACTCAAGGTGTTTAGAGATAAAACATGTCTTTTAAAATCTCTTCCTTTAGAGCACAGACAAGTAAGCGGCCAGGGATTGAAGGGAGGTCTTACAAAATAAGCCAAATTTAAAAATGGTTGAAAGAAAAAGACAATAAATTGTCAGCTATATTTAATGCCCTGGAAGTCATTTGGCTCTTTCTGAATAGAACGGTAACTGGCTGCATAGGATCACAGTACTGGTTTTGTCTAAGTTTCAGTATTTGTTTATTTCTACAGATTTCTGATTGTCCTATTGAATGAGTGGGTACTAATTTCATGGCTAGGTAAAGCTCAATTTATCAAAGCACTTAAGTGTTCGTTTAGTAGTAAGCACTTGGGTAGTGCCATTGATTAGGTCAAAGGAATTATATGAATGTTTAAAGCTGAGATTGTTTTTTGCTCAGCTTTGCTGAATGGTGCCAAATTTTCCATGATCAACCTTCAATTCAGCAGAATCACTGTTATTCAACAAAACAGAGAGCAATGTGCTCTCTGAGAGAGCAATTTAAAGTAAGTTCTGAATTTCCCTGACACAAAATTAGTGGCCTTTAAAAAACTAGGTTTCACTGATACACCTGAGAAAAATTTTTAAAAATAATTTACTTAAAAGACTACGGATTTCTATATCTATATTCTGGAGCAGTTTAAATCTACCTTATACTGACCAGTCTTATGGTAAAATACTGAGCATTTTCAATTTTTAATATTGGAATTGTGCTGCGAGTATATATAGTACAGATATTAGAATCAAGATCAGATTAAGCGTTACTGAAAACAGAAAAGTCTATTTACTGACAAGGAATCATGAATTCTCAGCATTTTCAAGATCAGTACATTTTAAATATGATACAGAGTCCAGCCAAACCCATGGAAAATTTTCTTTTGATTTCAATGACTATTGCCATTTAGATGGATGAAAATTCATTTTAAAGAATTTTAAAGTTTTTGTAACCTCTTTTATAACTAATTTTCTTTTAATAGATGTGCTGTGCCTTGATGAACATTGGCTGCCCAAGACAAAATTTTAGCGTAATACAATGTAACTTTTGCTAACCCCTAGTGCTGCTCTTATGGTTTCTGAAAACTTGGTGCGTTTTCCTTTCTTCTATACAAGATATTTCTGATAATTAAATCAAGCAGAGCAGGAAGAATTTCCAGATTTAATCAGACATTTTTTTCTAGTGGAATTCAATGATAATTTTGCATTTGTGCCATCAGGATGAGCTACAAAACACACCCAATGAGTCTGAGGTTTAGATATTAACTCAGTCAGAAGGTAGCCTTCATTCCACACACCAAATTGCTGGGATTTTTTCAGGTTATGATAGAATAAGATGTTTTCAATATTGCAACACTAGATGTCATCACATCATGGTACAACATGGTGAAATGATATTTAAGCTCGTACAAGAATACAGAAGAGTGAATAATTCCAAAGGAATAACTTATTCACTGGATTTTGCCTTTTTTTTTGTCCATGAAATATTCAAAAGGAGATTACAAAGCTCTCTAAAGTATTCCTGACCAGAAATTATTTGCAAGTTTCTTCCCATTTTGCGTCCTATCAAAAGAATTTGAACTGCTCATTATGAACTTCAAATTCACAATTAGTCATTGATTGAAGAGTATTACTTCTGTTCCTGATTTATTTAACAACAGTGTAAAATGATGAGTTGCAAAGACAAATGAAAATCAGAGCTGACAAAAATGGAAGAATGTTACTAAATCAAAATTTCCAGTAAAATGCCAGTTAAAACTTGAAATTTCTTTAAAAAAATATTTCAAATGTAAGTAAATATGGGACATGTGTTCATTTATGCTAGTTATTTAGCTTTCTGTAAAATGCTATTTAAAAAAACAAAACAAAACATTTTTCCTTGAAATCAACTTCAAACAGTATAGTAAAAAGTAGATTTTGAACTATGAGTGATGAGCTTTAAAAAATTCTTACCCTTCAGTTTTGCACTTTTCAGCACAATTGAATTTCATAATTAATGCTTTCCTGCATATATGTTTGTGTAACTTTGTTAGAAATGACCTTGCTTACGCTGGGCCTTGTATTGAGCTGCTGCAAATTCAGATCTTTTAAGTTTAATTTGTTGATAACATGAAAAGCGATATGTACTTTGTAAAGTATTTCTTGCTATGAGCTCAGGTCATATCACAGACGTTCTCCAGTCCCTGAAACAGCAGCCATTAGGGCTAGCAGCTACCTTCTTTAGCAGTGCCACCCACATCATGCATTTTGGTACAGAAAATAGGATGTCCGGTCTGCTTACTAATAGTAAAATAAGTATTATTTTCAAATTCTCTGCCACTCATAGCCATACTTTCCTGTACTCTGAAAGCACAGGACTTTCAGCTACCTCTTGACTCTTCCCCTCGCTCTTTCTCACTTCTTTACTACCTCATGTTCTTGCATAGCACACCAAAAGGGAAAACTCCATAAATTTAGGCAAATGCAAACGTAACAGCTGTTAATGCCATTAAAACAAAAATCAGAAGGCATATGTACAAAATTACTGCAACATCTACTTTAAGAGCAGCTATAGTTTCTTCCTTTCTTTTTTTGGTTATTCAGCTAATTGTGACTTCTGAAATGATTTTGCTAAAGCTGAAGTGGCCATTCAGTTCAGTACTTTATCCAATGAGTCTTTAACACAAAATGTAATTCCATTATGAGTGAAGGAAATTGAACCTTCAACTAGCACCCGCAGGATTATAGAGCAAGGCTCACTTACATTTTCCTACTGATAGCTCAATTTGCACCAAGTTTTCTTCTGCAAAACAGAAGGTTTGATTTCAGCCTAGAACAGACCATGAGAACTAGGATGACTGGTCTGTCAATACCTCTGTTTTAAAAGAAAAAGCAAATTAACCTTCTCAAATACAGGTGCCTGAAGCTCAGGGAAAGATTTCAGATCATGGATTGCAGTCTCACTGAGAATTTCACAGCAGCGACATGCAGACATGCTGCTTTTATTGGCATTTCCATTGGTCAGTTCATTCTCATGCATTCCAGAGCTAAAAGTGTACCACCAAACTTAAGATCCTTAGATTAAGGGTGCATGGAAAAGATCCAGCACGCTTTAGATGGTTTGCTGTCATTTAGTATGCTCACTGTGTGCATTTCCCTCACTAGACTGACATTTCCTTCTTGCTCACTGGCATTAAAAACTTATTCTTTTTTCTTTTTTAATTGTCAATCACCAATACTTTTAAACTTAAACTATATTTTAAATAAGTCTAAATGGTTTAGTGAATCATAATTATAACCATTCACATTTATTGTGGTTACTGTCTTCATTATCTGGATTTTAAAAGAAATAAATGTTATTCACTATCTGGCTTTGATTATTTATAATTATATTCTGTGGATTTATTTGAGTATATTACATATTCGACAATGCACCATCATTTGTCTGTCCTCACTCTGTCATTTTTTGATCTTGCACTAATATTCCTAGACAATGCAACCTGATTTCTTTTGATGGAGCCACAGATGCTATTCCCCAGAGCTCTTAGCTCTCAAGGCCTGTTTGCATTAGCTTACGATCTTGTTACCAGCCACTTAGTCTGAAATCAGTGCAAGTGTGGGCTGGTGTTCATTGCTGTTGACTGCTTGTTCTGCTTTGGTGATTCCTGAACGGGTATGTTATGTTGAAGATGGCATGAAGAATGGAGTCGCCTTGGAGAAGAATCATAAGGCAGAGGCAAGGTTTCATGAAACAGATTTTGACATTTCTTTTTGTGACCTAGGGAAGGGTAATACAACAATTGACCATGATTTGCCAAATAACCCGGAATAGAGTGCCAGAGAACAATAAGAAAGTAAGAAAACTGTACTGTTATATTTCAAAGAAGTATTACAACATTAAATCCAAGTTGGCTGCTATTTTCATGAAAAAAATCCTTCAAATTCTACTTTATAAATATTCAGAAGATCTTGCAACAGCAGCTAACGTATGGCGTATATTTAATGCTATTTTTCCAATATTATCGATAGATGAATAGGAGTGAAGAAATGAGGAAGTTCTCTGCCTCTTTTTAACATCTCTTATCCAGTTAATAGACAAAATAAGAAAGAAGCTGATTATTTGTAGCAAACTATATATTCCTTTATATTTTGGTAATATTTAAATGAAAGAACTACATTTTTGTTAATTCATCTGCTATTAGAAGTCACTTAATAAACATTTTATTCAAATATGAATAGAGAGCAAGTATACTAGCTGCTCAAAGTCTTGATGATTTGGCACCTGATTGCCTAAATCCTGTAGATTTGTTACTATTCCAGTAACTGTTCATGAAGCTGCTTATAAATAATTAATTTTAAGTGTTTCAATTTCAGGGATGCAAAGTCATGCTATTTATTGATCTCCTAGACATAAACCTTTGATCCTAATCATCACATAGGGGCACAATTGCCTTTATGATGACCAGGTGTAGAAGCTAATTCTCTCTCTACTACTATAAAAAGAGAAGAAAACAGCCGTTTTATCAGTCTGAAACTTACACTGTACTGCAATAACAATTTGTAACTATCTGCCATTAAACTCTCCTTCTGCCTTTGAGCTTTGACAGATTTTTGGAAAGCTGGATGACAGTCATATGAACTCTTAAAATAGTAGCTGAAGGATGAGAAAAAACATGGAGCCCAATCCTGCCATGGAAACTGTGTGGGTGCAAGGATCTAGCAGGCTATTACAACCTGCCTCTGTCTGCAAGAGGCATTAATGACACAAGCACTGACAGAGGGAAGAAAAGAATCGATTCACAGCAAGAATTTTTCACTCATGATAAAATTCAGAATGTCACTCAGGTTTTGTAGGTACCTCATGTTTGAAATATAAGATAACATCTTTATAAGTGCTTCTGCTCATGCTGGTATTGCATATACAGACCTAACCCTCCAGGAGTTTCCAGTCTGATTGCATTTCATGCACTGTTTCAGCTTTACAGCTATCATTTTAGTCAAGCAGAAAAATCCTTTTATTGTGTATTTAACTATTTTCATATTGCAGGACTGAAATATCATGAAATATTTTCATAACAATTGTTTCATCTGTCTTCTTACAGGCAGTTTAACAGATGACAAATTTATGGATGCCATTGTGCTGAATTTATTACTGTTATTTAATAAATGCCTGTGATTTCACCTATGAATCCTTTATCTTGTGAGAGCTGAGATCATATAAACCTCCTGTCATTTGCCAGTGGAAGGAGTGTGAAGGGAATTGTATTACTAAAGGCCACAAAATGGATTTCTGAGAGCCTGCCATTATTTACCTGCATATAAGGGCTAATCTTGTTGTATTTCAATATTGAATCAGATATCAGGTTAAAAGTATTGTGGAACTTCATTTTGAATATAGCAAGGAAGAGTTTATATCAATATTGTCATATTTTTGCAAAGTTCCTTTGACATACAATTAGCTGAATTATTTAGTTGTTTATATAAGAAAGAAAGAAAAGATCATTGGATTCAGAGTCTACAAGTTTTTCTCTTAGAGCTGGTCTATAAATGAAAACTATTTTTCTTGCAAAAAACTTTGGGGAAAAATATCATTAACCATTGTTAAACTTTTAGTTTGATTTTAAATGCCTATGAAATGTGTCATCAACATTGCAAATGTTTCCAGTTCACTCTTTTGTGCACTGAGCTCCTTATTAATGTATTATTATACAATTACTGTTATTCTACTTGCTTTTTATTGAATTCATTTTTGTTTTCATCTCAATAGTACAGTGTATAAATTTTTCAGGACTTTTTTTATAAGAAACTTGCTCTCCAAGTCAAAAAGGGCAGTACTGATCATACATCATGTAAGACATACGTATGTAAGGTAAACAATTATATTGCATGAAGTAATTTTATTTTTTATAGTGTATTTATGTACCTCTATCAATCCATCTTTTTCCAGGCAATAAACCAACCTGTTGATCAAATGCAATGAAAAAAACAATATTACTGCATCACACTATTTAAATGTACAAGTGTTGAGAGCCACAGAGAATTCACCATCATATTATGCGTGTGGGTTACATGTAGAGACCATCTCTTTTTTGGTCCCATTAGGCACCTCTATGGCATTTCTAGAGTGTCCTGAAAGAGCTCAAGCAGCAACCCAGCTTCAGTTAGCTAGTCCTCTGAGTTCAAGACTGCTCGCGTATGTAGATAGGGTGAAGCACACTATTAGACCTCTTGGAGAAAATAAATGCTTTAACCATTGAGATTAGATCCACCCCAAAGGATTGGAGAGATTACAGTTTTGGTAGTTGCCTCAAAATCTGTGAGACTCCTGTTTTGGGTACCTGTATCCATTCTTTTACCTACGTCCACCGTGGTAATGGAGACTGCTACAATCTAATTACAACAGTAACAGTAAATCTTCATAATTTTCATCATTTCATTAAGGCCTCTGGAAAACCTTTCATTACATCTCTAAGAGTTACTATGTAGCTCTTTTCATTGATAAATTTCCATATATTTTCTACCAATAAGCTGTGAACATATGTGCTAGAACAAGAAAGACGTTATTGGCCAACTACCCATTTATTTAAGTGTTCGGTAGGGTTTTTTGGTTTTCCGTTTCCAGGTGAAAGTAAGTTTCATCCTTCTTCGCTACGAAGGGTCAGCTATTACTTGAGGGAAAACAAGCACCAAGTGGAACAGGGCAGCCTTAAACTTTAACATTTTGATGAAAATGTGCCGGGTCAATGAATACCTCAGCCTACAGTATTCCTTCTTAGATTGATCATAGGATTTGAACACAAAAGAGTCAAAGAAATAATATAATAATTTATGTAGTAATTAAAACTGAATACATAGCAAGAAAGAAAATTAACAATTGTCAAAATAGCAGAGGGAACAACTTCCCGAGGAATATTTAGAACTCTATCAGACCTTTGAGTGTAGCATACAGAAAACCCAACAGAAAGACAAATTAACTAATCCAAATTTGATCATTCTAAATTTGAAGAGGAGATCTGATTTCTCACAGCCTTTTCTCCAAGTGAGGCTAAAAACAAAGTTAAGATTTCTGCAACTCTCACATCAGAAATGTGTGAGAATACACTGTAGCAGTGAAGAACTTAGCCTACTGCTATAACTGTGCCCATGAGCCATAGTGTGGGACAGAATGAGTAAGCAAGCTAAATACACAAATATGATTTTGAAAGGAAAGACTTAAGCGCTGCCTTCTCAAGAGGACAAAACTGGATGCTCCATACTTTCTTACCTATTCTCTACTTCTTTCCCTATTCCCTGGTTTGGGTTTTTTTTTTGGCTTGTGCGGTCTTTTTTTTTTGTTTGTTTGTTTGTTTTTCACTATGAAGCTGGGGTATATTTAAATGATCTGAGATTCCAGGATGGCAGAAAACCTAATAATACAACTAACTCTAACACTGTTCTTTTACAGGAATGCTCTTCATCTTTACTTCCAGGACAAAAAAAAAAAAAAATAATAAAAAAAAATTGTTCAGCCCTATTCTTGCATCTCTAATCATGCTTAATACAAGCAATATGTGTAGACTTACACCAAGAACAAATGAACCATAGAGAAGAACAGGAAAATGAGAATAAGTGTCTTGAAGAAAGTGTGGCTCACGACCTTTTGGATGCTATTGCTGACAAGTGAATATATTTTTACTCACTATTACATAATAGGTGTAAGATGAGATGGCATGTTTTAGTCAAATTCCATGTTTTGTGGCTCGTTTTCTGTTGCTCGCTTCTTAGACATTTTCCTTCTGGGTCTGCATCTCATGTTCAGGATTGCTGCATGGCCAACAGAATAGATTCCAAATAATGTCCAAGGCTGACATATTAATGCTGCACTTGTGCCATAGCTTCATCTTTACAACTAGGCCAACTGTCTGATGAGGAGGTAATAATGTCATCAGTTTACATTTAAAGTTCCTGCTACGTTAATGAGAGTAAAAAAGATATCAACTAACAGCGGTTTTGTCCTTTTGTTTGTCAGATAATACTAAAGACCAGTTTATGAACTCTGTGGGAGCTTACACTACAAAGCAGTGTCTTGCACAGCTCGTACAGAGCCATGTTGTCTGTTGATGTAATCACCGTGCCAGAACTAATTAAGCTCAGAATGACATTTTCCAGATAAGGCTACTGCAAAGTTCCATAAGGACGACCAGACTACATGAGATCAGAAAAACCCTTGACCTAAATGTCTTTGCATACATGAGGACAGATATGGCCCACTTTTCTGATGCACAGTAAATGTATTTTTTCCTTCCAGCTCTGCAAAAGAAATAGGAGCAATACAATCTGTGCAAGCTGAATTATAATATGAAGACAACTATCATTTAGGAATGTCATATTCTTAGTTTACCCTTTGTCCTTACACGATAGCAGATTACGGCATGGGCATTTAAAATGCACAGGGCTGGTGGGAGATTTTAATATTTTAAGACATGAAATCATTAATTTTGCAAAAAGTCAAGGCTGAAGGGAAATTATCAGTTAAAAAAACTTGTAGCAGTGCCTATGTGAAAAAATTACTGGGCATTTGCTCTTCCACCCTGTCAGTTTGATTGTTCATCAATTGTCTGGGAAGCTTGCACTGATATAAGAAAGAGACTTTGTAAGAGTCTAGAAAGGGAATGTAAGCAAGCAATGTTTGGATTATGGACTAGGCTGGTAATGCATAGTAAAGTCAAAACTCTGGTATTCATTTATATGCATGTTTATAAAAGTGTTTACATAGACATTGGAAAAAAACTCCACTCCTCAGATGACTACTTACCAATGTGTTATTCTACAGTGGAACTGATACAGTTTTAAAGTCTTAAAAATTCCTTGCAATTTTCATTGAAATAAATTTTAGAGGAGACAGACAGTAGGGATTTCAAAAGCAATATTCTTCTTGAAGTGGTATTGGACAAAAGTCAGGTCAATTTGTTTAATGCAATATCACCTTTAAAGTATTTATCCAGTATGCAAATATAGCAAACAAACAAACAAACAAATCTGGAGCTCATTTAGTGACATACTAAGACTAAAAGAGTCTATAATCCATTCAATTCATCACACCTTGACAAGATCGTGAAAATGTTGATTCCAGTGAAACTGATTCTGCCCCTGTGCTGAGCAGTACTAGGCACATGGCTCTTGCAGATTGCCTGGCAAATGAAGAGGAAATCAGTGACACTGAAACTCAATGCATCTTAAATGTAACTATGTTATTGATATACGACAGTCCTCAAACACGTTATAATGCAGTCACCTATCCCAGGAAATTTACTTCTGTTGCAATGTCTAGTTCTAATAAACCTCTTTGTAACAAGAGCTGACTCCATAGATTTTATCTCCTAGTACTTGTCCATCCTCCTCTACTCAAAGCCGTGGACAGTCATTTTAACAATAGTCTTTTTTTTTTTTTTAATTTACTCATAACACACACACACACAAAAAGTCATGGGAAATTATACATTGCAGCATCACTGGGTGACTTACAGAGAGTATTGCTTGTTCCATTATATCCTGATTATTTCACAAGAGCGTCTGTGTTCATAGGATGTGTTTTACAGAAAGTGCTTCCCAACCTGCACAAGGCTCAGATGTACCCTTCAAGTGGAGGACAACAAGGGAAGAAAAAAAGTCAGAATTAAAAGACTTAATATTTGGTAACGAAAATGGGTGAATAAAAGAAAAAGGAAAAGGAACAACCGGGGGGGGTTGGTTGTTTTTTTTGGTGGAAGGAGATCGGCGCTTGAGTCTTCCATAAGACACTGCAGAGTTACCAAAGAAAGACTAAAATATATTTTTCATCCTACCTCTTTTGTATAATTTACACACAGTCCAAGCTTGAATTACAAGAACGTTTTCAATTAATCTTATTCCAAAACCATGCATATTTCAGATATGCATTGTTCAGCATTCCAGATCAGATATTTCACTCTTTAAATATTCTTTCATGAAATTCAGTTGTTATTCAGAAATAAAGATATTGTGATTTCCTGATTTATTTTTTGCAAATATCCTTACTCAGAAATCCTCTCTTTTTTTAGGTGTCAGACTACACATGAGCAAGTCCTGATGGTCTTATTCAATAACTTTATTCACAATATTCTGACTAAAAATTGTTTGCAAACTGTTGGATGGAACAATTCACAATTCATGATGCTAGGTAAGCTAAGTTACACTGTGTTCTTACTCCTAGCAACATGATGGAATAATTAAAAAACAGAGTTAGCAATGTTTTAAAGGTGATGTGCCTGACTGTAATTAGATGCTGAGTCTTCTGGGTTGCAGATCCTGCATACCAGTGATGTCTTAAATGAGACAGGAGGGCTCTCAGCCTCTACCTAATCTAAAGGTCTGTGGTCACTCATTTTATATCATTTGTCCGGGTGACTTCTTACAGATTTCTCAGTTTGTATAAGCTTTTACTTCTACATAAATGGATGATAAAACTGATTAAAATATATGGAACTGAGGATTTACAAATACATCTGGAGTTACATAAATGTTAATTCATTTTTATAGAGTATGTAATGAATTCTATGAATAATGACATATTAAACTCTGTATTTCTTTGTACAAATAGTAACAAAGAATTATTCTGTTTTCCTATTCAGACAGTAGTTGTAATTGTTGTAGTTGTAAATCTTTGTGAACCAGCTTTATGGATCTTCAAGAGGACATGTTGATATCAAGAGTTTGTGTGTTTTTGTAACACAACTTTATTGATTGTAATGAAAAGACATGTTGAGAACTCATCCCCAGTTTTCCATAATATCAACCAAGGGTTTTGCTCTTAGTTTAGGCTCAGGATTAAGTACATGACAGAAAAGAAATACAGCTTGTTAGTGAGTTCTAGTACGGAACAGAGATTCCAAACAGGAAAAAAATCTGGTTCTGTCATCCTGTCACCTGGATTGGCTGAATGTATTCATGAGAACTCTTTGACACAAAATTTGGTTTTTAATATATTTCCTGTCCAGCTCACCCCAAATTGCCTTCCTTCTGTGGCTGTTGTCAAAATAGAAAATGCATGAAAATAGTAATAAAAAAGATATTATTTTGAAAGAGCAAGATCTTTGATTGACATCAGAAATATTGTATACAGAACTATCTCTATAAATACAAATAGATACAAGTCTTGAAAATTGTGATTTGGCTGCCTTATGTCTCCGTGTCTCTGTTCTTCCCTAGAAGAGGCTTTACCTTCTGGGATGCGGTGCTGGGAAATCTCAGGAACTATCATCTTCCATCCTGGGGTCCGACAGATCTGTAACACCCGTTAAGCACAGAAGAAATACTTCTGAAGAAAAATGTGTATTCTGGTGGAAAAGTTATTTCAGTTAATTTTTTTCAAACAATCCCCACCCACGCCACACCCCAGTCTATTCCAATTTATAGAGACAAAGTTTTTGAGATTAAAATCTTTGACATATTAAGGATCCCTGGTCAGGGGCTTGTTTCAGAGATTTTAACATGCTAAGGAACAAGAGCTTCCATTGGCAATGGAAGGCAGAGCTGTCACTCCTTCTCTTTATGATATCAGACCATTCATGAGACATTTCTCAGACATATGTGGCCTGGACAAGTTTATCTTAGCTTGATAATCTGAGAGAGATCACAGAACAAAAATATTAGACTCCAAGCTTAGATGAGTCAACACTTCCCAAGTAACAATCGACAGGACAAGAGGAAATGCCCTCAAGTTATGCCAGGGGAGGTTTAGATTGGATATTAGGAAAAATTTCTTCACTGAAAGGATTATCAAACATTGGAACAGGCTGCCCTGGGAAGTGGTGGAATCACCATCCCTGGAGGTATTTAAAAGACAGGTAGACAATGTGCTTAGGGCCATGGTTAAGTGGTGGTCTTGGCAGTGTTAGGTTGATGGATGGACTAAACACTCTTAAAGGTCCCTTCCAACCTAGATGATTCTATGATTCCAAAGATCAATCAACTAGTACTCTGTACACTGTATAAAGCTAAAGAAGTAATAGTCATAGATCAGGACTGGGAAAAAAAATGCTAATTAATTTACAATGAATGGGGCTGATAACAGATTTTTCGAAATCCTAGCTGAAAAAAGCACAGAAAACATCTCCTTGAAAAAGTCAACTGAACCTTTTTATTTGAATATGGATTTAATATTTCATGTGGTGTTAACTGATGCCAATATTTTAGCATGCATTTGGGCATGACCCAGTAAAGAGATTCTGGGCTTGTCCATCTGCTGTAGCCAAAGAGATTATGCTCCTTATGAGCCTTGGCAGCTACAGCATTTGTATCAATTCAGTGCACGAAACATTTAATTCTGCAAGTATATAACATGAGAACAAAGTGGGAGAAATACTAAAAATTAATAGTGACTCAAAGATAAAGAATCCTGAGATGTCCATGAATAATTAAAGTGGGGAAATGATGAAATTCTCATGATCATCAGAGAGTAAAGCACTAAATGGTTTTACAAAGCCAGTAGCAAGTGAATATGGCAACCAGTTTTAAAATGTAACCTCGCAAATTGTTGAACAGGGATGTTTGGAGTGATTGCTTAGATGAGATCTCTCTGGACAACCCTTTAATAAACTTAAGAAGCAAAATTACAAAATATTTTTTTGCATTTATTTAAAGTGCTATAAAAACAGGTAAAATACCTACCCAGCACACCTGTACAGTGAAAAAAAAAAATGGGGACATTTTTTATATTTAACACTTTTTCTTAGACAAAATGTGAATTCATGAACTGAACATTTGAGGAAGAAATGTCAAATTAAGACTACTCTGCAGGTACAGCTGCATGACAAATATATTTTTGTATATTTAACTTTTTCATTATTAGTAATGCATATTATATGCATAAAATATATACATATTGCATCCATATGTATACTATCTTGGGGGTTTTATATACTGTGTATATAATTTATATTATGAAGCGTGAATGTACATGTAGAAAGAAATGTAACTGAGCAGTACAGATGCAGGTAATACAAGAGAAAACTTACCTTACTCTGGAGTCTCCTTGCTCCTTTGCAAAGCAAGTCTCTTTGTTTTTGATATCTTTTGGTCCTCATAGCCAACTCTCTCCAATCTAGCAGTGCCTTCAACCTCTGGGTCTGCAGGTCATGTCATAGGGCAGGCTATCCATGGCTTTACTCCAGTGACTGGTATTTTTAAGGGACTGTCAGTAACTGGAGATGTGGGTTATGCATGTGGAAATACAAAGCAGAGAGAATTTTGTGCATAGTCTGGTTTAACCTGTTGCCACATTATTTTTATTTTATCCTTTTGTGTGTGTGTTCATATAAGATCACTGAAAAGATTATAGGCTATAACTGTCAGAAAAAAAAATTCTATTTCAAGGGAGGATGTTAAATATGAGAAATAATGAAGAGATAAGAAAACATCAAAACAGACTCATTTGCAAAGAACCAACCTAAGCTGTCACATGAAGGCCTTCATTGAACCATTCCCTTTGGAGATCACCATGGAAAGAAATAATAGACTGCTAAAGAGATTGTGATTTAGACAAGGATATGTTACTCTGCTGGTGAATGACATCTGATAAGCAGTAAAACTGCACTACACTTCAAGTGATGGGTTCTTACTTTCAATCTGATGAGGTCATCCTATATTTTGTCTTTCTCTTCTCTCATACTCTGATACTCTTCGCTGAAAAGCCACCAGATTTGTTCTTCCTTTCTTAATCCTAGAAATGAAATCTTTGTGGAGGGTATGTAGGCACAATGCATAAGAAAGCATTTTAATTTCATGTAGTTTTTTCTTGCATATGCAGTACTTTTTTTTTTAAAAAAGGCTAAAGATCTGTCTATTCTGCAATTACCCTTGACAAAGGCTGATAACAGAAGGTTTCATCTGGCCTACCAGAGAGGAACTAGAATGAAAGTGGCTTAAGTTCTTGTAAACACTTGGACGAAAATTACCTGGAATACAGTGATTGTCTGGCTTTTTATCAAGGAGAGGAAATCAACAACATTTTCATCACTTATGCAATTCAATGTTATCTTGACAAAATATTCCAGGGACTTAGCAGAAGAGCACACCATTTAGTGAAAAAGTTAGTATCCTTGCCCAAGATGTCAGTTGAGACACCAAAGAGAAAGTGGGTATGTATCTCCTTTAAAACAACATAGGTTTTAACTTGTCTGTGAAGTTTGTTGGAAGAAATGTATGATTCACAATAAAAAGGGCTCCAATTTTATCAGTCAAGGGTCTAAAACCAAAATCAGATCCAATTTTGGCTTTGCAGTTAGGAAAACAAAATCAAATTGAGGATTTGTTCCAATCAAAACATGACGCCCTAACTCTCATGTCTGAAGCTACTCAAGTAAACTTTTATCATGGTTCCTTTAAGCCAGCCTTGCAAGACATTTATGCAGTGCTTGCGTCAAAGTAGAGGCCTTTTCTTCTTGTCTGAAGTAATAAAAGGATAAAATATGGTATCATTAAAAATCATAAGACAAATATATAGTAGTGCAAGTGCTTAATTGGATACGATTTGCTGCTGTTATAAGACTTTTGAAACCAGGTTGTGTCAAAGTACAGAGAAAAATTTTTTTCTTGTGGGTAGATTGGACAAATGCTTTAGGTGTGTTCGGTCCTTGAATACAGGTAATACTTTGGCTAAAAAAATATTTTCGTACAGAAATCACAAATAGAGAAAATCTCCATATTTCAAAACAACTGCAATCTCCTCAGTTCTCATCCCCAGGATCAGAATTTTCTCATTCTGTGTTGCTTGCACAACAAACCTGAAAATTGCATTTCAGGAGTCACAGAACATTTCCTGGCAGAAAGGATATCACATAAGATGAGCTCTTGAACACTTTCGATGCAATAATTTCAGTACATTTTAGGTAGGTTAGGCTTTTCCATCCTCCACTTATCTTCCTCTCAAACACGTACTATGCTCTTCATTACAAGACATTTTGGAAAGAAGGCTATTCTGTTTTTTGTGGGAAAAATGGGAAGGAAATATATCTCCATTAGTGAAACCTGGTCATAGACTTACATAGCTTTCCAATAAATTGCTAATATCAGTGTAACCAACTATGTATGCCATGCAGCCTTTTCATATAGCAGCCTGTCTCCATGAAAAAATTGCTTAGTGAAATATTCTGAAAAGAGCTGTCTGAGACTTTTTTTCTGATTGTATATAGTAATCTAACATGGTCTAGGTTACTGATAAATGTTTCAACTTTTATGTGAAGAAACATTAAAGAGCAGTTTTTGCAGCAAAAACTTGGAAAGTTTTAGAGAAAAGGACATGATGAAAGAATCTCACTGTC
Organism: Ibidorhyncha struthersii; assembly: GCA_013398815.1. NCBI lineage: Eukaryota > Metazoa > Chordata > Aves > Charadriiformes > Charadriidae > Ibidorhyncha > Ibidorhyncha struthersii. The sequence goes on along the minus strand of VZSZ01001654.1, from coordinate 872,379 downwards.
ATACCTGTATATCAAAATAGTTCCCTACTGACTGTAGAAATATACTATTAACTCACTATGATGCAAAGATAGTTGATTGACAGCGGACTTATTACAATTATTTTTTCAAAACTTTTTCCTTGTCCTGACCCTCATCTCCATGCTAAATTTCCATGTGAGATGAAAGGCAGTTTAAATTATTTGTTCCTAAGTTCTTGCAAATCATATAAGACCTAACAGAAACTCTTGGAGAAGTTAATATTGACTTCTATATTTACATACATATACATTTCTTTATCTGTTTTTTTTTTATTATTTTACACAGTGATCCAGATGCCAATAAGATGTACAAGGAAGAAGAAACTTTCAAGTAATGTATTTGGGAACAGGTTGTACTGTATTGTACATATCCATATTGTGATTTGTTGATGAGACAATGTTTTGCATAGGACAGACACTGATCACTGCTTTCAAACTGTTTTCAATATCTTCACTTTCACATTCCACTGTGATGTAGCTCAATATAGCAAACTGTCAGTGCAGTTTTCTTTCCTCCTTCCTCTGGCTGTTTCTTCTCCTGGCTTTGCGGGAGTAGCAGTAAATTGTAAGGGTTCCTGCAAGATCATTATTATGATGTGTCTGCAACAAGGGATTTTCTTATAAGTCATACTGTATTAAAATTACCTCCGCACATCTCTATTTAGCATCATTAATATTCAGATATTTCATTCAGATAATTTTCAGTGAATTTTCTATAGCAAAATAATTTAAAGACCCTGAGTTTACTTACATTAACTTGCAAGAATTCTGTGTCCAACCCACAAAGAACACCTCATCATGTAACCTTTTTCTTGTTGCAATCTCATCTCCAGTTCTAGAATGCATGCTTGGAAGTTTATGAATTTAAATTTTTCATGAAGAATTATTTTTTATGACCTCAGCAGTGCATCAGCCAGTTACATTTTGTAAATTTTCCAAGTCCCAGCCAGTTTTCTGTGCTTCTGTGCCATTAGCATTTGTAGGATATGTTACACAGTTTGGCTGGTTCCCTCTCATATATTTCGGTTTTAGGCACCTGACTTCAGATTGCTTTCTGCTTCTTTAACTGCCTTGATCACAGACTGAAGGTCTTTTGCAGGTCACCTTACACATAGTGCCAGCACTTTTTTTTTTTTTTTTATTATAGCCCTGAAGAAAAATAGTCTACTATAATAAATTTAATTTAAGAGAACAGTCATATTTGCATTAGACCCTTCCATACTCTATCACTGGAGACTGGTTGACAAGATGTGTTCATGTACTTATTTTGTTTACTTAGTTTCATTATCCGTAGACACTTAGAGGCTGGAGATACTGAGCTATTCTACACAGGAAACATCAGCATTTCTTTATGGAGAAATATATGCTTATGCTAAGTAAAAAGACTGAGCCATCTGGCATAAAAAAAAAAAAAGTAAAAAGACCTGTCACTTTATTTCACATTGCATTGTAGTGAGACAAAAGTAAAGCAGGGAGAAAATAACATTTCCAAAAGGTGAACATTTTACTTTTGCAGACATGCAAAACAGTTTCACTGGGAATAGTTCCTGTCATAGCACTTGATAGAATATGTCTTTCATATGGTGAAAAGTAGGTCTTTTTTCTCTTTTATGTTACTTTCTCATATCCCCTTCCCAGGTAAAAAGATGCAAAGTTCTGCCAAATACTGGCCTATGCTTCTGTAAAAAAAAATAGTAAATTGGTAATTTTGGGGAGGTTTGGTTTGTTTTTTTTTTAATGTGGGCATTTTACAACTCATTCGGTAGTGTTTATCCAACCCAAATCCAGTTTGTCTAGGATTTTTATTTTCAGCCTTTAGGTACTGATATCAAGACTGGAAGTGGTAGATTTTTGGTCTGAATTTTTCGTCTTAGAATGCAGCTGATAATGAAATTAAAAAATCTGTGTTATTTTTGCCCATTTTACATGAAAAATACCATCTATAATTTAAAATATAGATGATGTAGAGCTTGCTTACTGGTCTCTTTCTGTTCCTGCTCTGGAAAAGCATCTTAAAAAAATAAATTAATAATATAGATTACAGGTGTAATTATTTTAGTCATATGTGCAAAGATATGTTTGGGTAATAGAATTACTCCTGAGCAAAATGAAACAAACAAGTTAAATTTTATTTATTATGACAGTAGTTAATCTGTAAGTGTTTTCACAAATGGGAACAAGCATTGGAAAGTGGGTAGAGGGAAGCACTTGGTGTATAGTTTATATGTAAGTAATATGGAAAGTGTCACGTCTTCCATATAATTGGTTGTTCATTTAAACCTGATTTCCTACCCCTGAGCAGTTGTTGAATAAGGCTTTCTGCAAGAGCTCTCTTTTGAAGATTTAAAAATCTTTTAAACTTTACTGAGTGATGATAAAAATAAACTGCATCTGCTAAAGACAAAGCAATATTTTCCAATGCGGGTAGCAAAACTTGAATTAACAGCATTCTACTATAAGTTTTGTAATTAAGAACCAGAAGTATTAGTTGATACCCAGCTTAATCCTTATCTTACTGCTCCAGATATCTTAGCTTTGAAGAGAATGTTTTATTATCTCTACAATCAAACCATTATTTGGCTTCATTAAACTACCACTGGAGTAATCAGCAATCAAAATGTTTACAATGACCAAAGGTATAAACTAAATAATCTCAAGACTTCATCAGGAATACTGCTTACTTTTTTTCATGGAACATTTTTAGATAACTGCACTTTTTTCTTCCCTTTGTAAATTTTTTAGTTTACTGGAGTCCAGGGTATTGAATAAAATTTTTGAGAACATAAGGGACAAAGAGGAGATCATGAATAACTTGTTATCCTGCTGATATTTTCTGTTGGGTATTACTGCAGGGTCTTGCATATTCCGTTCAGACTCCAGCACATATCCCATGTTCACTTTAATTAGACTTAGGACTGCTTCTCTCAGAGGTTACGTGTTCTAGGCTTATTAGACCAGTGCAAGTGTTGAACAAGACATTGATAATAATGTATCAACTTCACTGTTAAGGATGATGTTAAGACCTGGAGGACCACTGACCTTTCTTATGTCACTTTTGGATTATTTTATTTCCAGACGATGCATAACATACCTCATTATTGTGTTGTGATCTTGCACAAGGTGTGAAAAAAAGATATTCCCTTTCTCTTTAGATGTTACTCTATTCACTCAGCACTCAAGAACCTCCTTGGTAGGAGGGAATTGTCAGAATGGCAAAGCACATTTGCAATCCCATCTTTAAAGCAGAACTTTATTTTAATGGTGCCTTCTCTGTTTATGTTAGTACTTGTACTTTACATACTATTTGTATTTACTGCTCCGTTTGAGGATCCTAGGAAAGTTTATGGGCTTCTTAACAAACATACTTAGTTCATGCTCTACAGAACACTAAAGCACCTATTTAACACTTAGTAGGACTACCTACATGGCCACATTTAAAGTCTGATAAAACTTAAGTATGTCTGTAACTGTTTTGTTGGATCAACATCTTAATTCAGTTTGGAATATGCATAAGTACCCTCTATAGCAGTCTATAGTTGATGATTAGTACAGAAAATCAGATCCTCAAATGAACCATACTCAAATGGTCCAACCTGTCAAACAGTACCAGTGAAACCAATGAAACTATACTGAGTGACACCAGCTGAGATTTTGGTCCGGGAATAATAGACAATAAAACTACAAAATTATAATTCATAAGTAACGTATTCTAGAAACTCAGACACATAATAGTAATCACTGGTATATACACATCTGGGAATGAATACGAAAGAAATAACAAATCATCTGGAAACTTTTTTGTGGAAAGTGCTTACTAAGGAAAAATGAGGTTTACAATAAGTCAAGCAAAAAAAGTGAAAAAAGACATGTGGGTAGGTAAGCAAAAAGCCTTTTTTTATTTTAGTTTTTCACAGTGACAACTTTAAACACAGTTTGGATTTTAAGGAGTATACTTTTTGATCTCAAGGAACAAGATGGTGTTTCCTGATTCTAGCCAAGAGGACAGCAGCATATCTAACCAGAAAGCTCACCAGAAGCCAGGCAGGAGTAGCCGTGTGTTTGTTGTGGGGTGGTGCCCTCCCTCATGTTCTTGGACATGAACTCTCTGAACGAAGAGCCAGTGATAAAGAAATTTTTTAATCCTTTTATTCAGATGCATGTTTTGTTCAGTATTTCTTCACTGTGCTTTTGCTTTGCAGTTAAAAATGTATGTGGGCTAAAAGTTGGAAGCATGTATTCAAGGACTTAAGTTATGAAATCTAGTTATACTTGCAGCTTCTGAAGTTATAGTCCCTCTTCCCTCTCCTACCCCATCACGAAATTCATACCAGCTTCACGGAGGCAACCCTTCAGCCTGAATATATAGTCCACTATGACAGGGAGCAATCTGGATGGCTAAACATAGATGTCCAGTGGGAATTTAGGCATTTTAGGAAATTCTACTTGGGCTCCAGCTGCCATTTCAGAAGGCAGTGGGTCTCCTATAGGTCCTGTGCCATAACTTCTAGCAGTGGGATATCTCAGGCAGTCTCAGGACCCTACACATTAAGGCCTTGTCAGGTAAGAGGAAAAACTTAATCCTCCAGTGAAACCTCTCTACTGTTGATCACATGAAGTGCCATTGGGAAAAACTAGCAAAAGTTCTGGTTCAGCCTCTGAGGAAATATTTGCAGGCTCCAAACTGTATAGGGGTTTTATTTTAAAATTAGTATCTCAAATGGTACTGGTAGTCAGTCAAGATTATATTTAATAAAGACATGTGTGCCTGCAACACAACATGGACATGAATTACAAAGCTGCACCGTTTCTCCCTGCTAAGAGCCCCACAAAATCATCAGCAACTGGATGGTGTAGTAGAAAGCTCTAAGTAATTATATACCTGAAATAAAAGGTTGTCATGCACAAACCCAGTACAGATGAAAAAATGTATTAATGCTCCTGAGCACTGCAGAAATGGGTCTACCCAGCACTTGAATGTGTCAGCTTGTTTCACTAGAAAAGGCTGAATTAAATTACATCTATGGGGTGAAATAGGATCGCCATAGTTTAGTCTTCTGAAATGCAGCAGGACTATAACACTCTGTTCAAATTCAGCAGTTTAAAATACTTCTTTTTTTTCCCCCCCCCCCCCTTTTTTTTTTCCTTTGGAAGTGCAAGAAAATACATGATTCACCAGAGTGGAGTTTGTTTATTTTCAGAATATCCCAATATACCATCAACATATGATACCTCTAAAAGCGTGTTCAAAGGTCTAACTCTGATAACACACTTGAAGAAAAAGAAGTGTTGGCCACTCACCTAAGAATGAAAAACAAAGCTACATCTTGTGGGAATTTTAAAGTAGGAATATCTAGGCCCACAGACTGTTGCTCTGAGATGTGCTGGCTACACTGCAGCACACTTAAAAGTCCTACGGAGATGAGACAGGGGCTCCTGAGGTAATAGGAGCCAAGAGGGATACACCAGTGAAATAACCCAAAGGAATTAAGGGATGTTCCTCTAAGAAGATGACGTGTCTGACAGCCCATGTGAAGTGCCTGTACAGCAATGCACGCAGCATGGGCAACAAACAGGAGGAGCTGGAAGCCATAGTACTGCTAGAAAGCTACGACCTGGTTGTCAGTATTGAAACCTGGTGGGACAAATCCCATGACTGGAATGCGGCTATTGATGCCTACAGGCTGTTCAGAAGGTACAGATGAGGAAGGAGGGGCAGAGGCATTGCCCTCTACATCAAGAAACGGATAGACTATGAAGAGCTGTGTCTGAAGAATAGCCATGAGCAGGTTGAAAGCCTATGTGTGAGAACAAGGGACCGAAGCAACAAGGGTAACCTTGTGGTTTGTGCCTACTACATGCTACCTGATCTAGAGGAACCTATTGACAAAGCCTTCTTACTCCAGCTACAGGAGGCTTCGTGCTCACACGCTGTCATACTGTTGGGGGACTTCAGCTACCCCAACACTTGTTGGAGAAATAACATGGTGAGCTGTAGGCAATCCAGGAGACTCCTGGAGTGTATCAAAGATAACTTCTTAAGCCAGGTAATAGACAGCCCCACTAGAGGAGATTTGACAACAGACCTGTTGGTCACCAACGTAAAGTGAGCTAATTGGCGACATGAAGATTGGAGGCAGCCCGGGCTGCAGTGATCAGGAACTGGTGGAGTTTGCAGTCCTGAGGGATAAGGGTCAGGGAAAGAGTAAAGTCAGGTCCCTGAATTTTAGGAAAGCAAACTTCCAGCTCTTCAATTATTTTGTCAATAAGACCCCTCGGGAAAGTGCCCTCAGGGACAAGGGAGCAGAACAGAGCGGGTAGACCTTTAAGGACACTTTCTACAGAGCATGACAGCTCAATCCCCAGGTGTAAGAAATCAGGAAAGAGACTGGCATGGTTGAGTCAAGACCTGCTGGTCAAACGAAGGGGCAAGAAAGAGATGCACAGGCAGTGGAAGCAGGGACAGGTATCCTCAGAAGAGTTTAGGGATGCTGCCTGGTTGTGTATGGATGGGGTCAGGAAGGCCAAGACAAAGCTGCAGCTGAACTTAGCAAGGAATGCAAAGAATAATAAGGGCTTCTATGGGTATGTCAACCAGAAAAGGAAGGTCAAAGAAAATGTACCTGTCCTGATGAGCAAGACTGGCAAACTGATAACAACGGATGAGGAGAAGGCTGAGGTACTCAACAACCCTTTTACCTCAATCTTCACTAGCAGCCTCTATCCCCACACCTCTTGAGTGGATGGACTGCAAAGCAGGGACTGGGGGAGCAAAATCCCGCCCACTGTAAGAGAAGATCTGGTTCATGACCAGCTGAGGAACCTGAACATATAGAAATCTATGGGACCTGATGAGATGTATCCCAGAGTCCTGAGAGAATTGGCTGATGTAGTTGCCAAGCCACTCTCCATGATATTTGAAAAGTCATGGCAGTCAGGTGAAGTCCCCAGTGACTGGAAAAAGGGAAACATTGCACCCATTTTTAAAAAAGGTAGAAAGCAGGTCCCTGGGAACTACCAACCTGTCAGCCTCACCTCTGTGCCTGGGAATATCATGAAACAGATTATGCTTGAAACTATGCTAAGGCACATGGAGGACAGGGAGGTGATTCAAGATAGCCAGCATGGCTTCACCAAGGCCAAGTCTTGCCTGACCAACCTAGTGGCCTTCTATGATGGAGTGACTACATCAGTGGATAAGAGAAGAGCTACAGATCTCATCTAGCTGGGTTTCTGTAAGGTCTTT
>VZSZ01001654.1:706694-865110 GCA_013398815.1 Ibidorhyncha struthersii | reverse complement strand
TCTTTGACATAGTCCTTCACAACATCCTTCTCTCTAAATTGGAGAGATATGGATTTGATGGGTGGACTGTTTGGTGGATGAGGAACTGGTTGGATGGTCGCATCCAGAGGGTAGTGGTCAACAGCTCAATGTCCAGATTGAGATCTGTGACAAGTGGTGTCCCTCAGGGGTCTATATTGGGACCAGTACTGTTCAATATCTTCATCAATGACATACACAGTGGGATCGAGTGTACCCTCAGCAAGTTTGCCGACGACACCAAGCTGAGTGGTGTGGTTGACATGCCTGAGGGATGGGATACCATTCAGAGGGACCCGGACAGGTTTGAGAAATGGGCCTGAGGTTCAACAAGGCTAACTGCAAGGTCGTGCCCCGGGGTCGGGGCAACTCCCGGTATCAATACAGGTGGGGGGATGAAAGGATTGAGAGTAGTCCTGCTGAGAAGGACTTGGGGGTACTGGTGGATGAAAAGCTGCACATGAGCCAGCAGTGTGTGTTCACAGCCCAGAAAGGCAACCCTATCCTGGGGTGCATCAAAAGAAGTGTGGCCAGCAGGTCGCGGGAGGCAATTCTGCCCCTCTACTCCACTCTCATGAGACCCCACCTGGAGTACTGTGTCCAGCTCTGGGGCCCTCAGCACAGGAAAGACATGGACCCGTTGAAGCGAGTCCAGAGGAGGGCCACAAAGATGATCAGAGGGCTGGAGCACCTCTCCTATGAGGACAGGCTGAGGGAGTTGGGGTTGTTCAGCCTAGAGAACAGAAGGCTCCAGGGAGACCTTATTGCAGCCTTTCAGCACTTACAGGAGGCCTACAGGAAAGATGGGGACAAACTTTTTTAGCAGGGCCTGTTGTGATAGGACAAGGGGTAATGGTTTTAAATTAAAAGAGGGAAGATTTAGACTAGATAGAAGGAAGAAATTTTTTACAGTGAGGGTGGTGAGACACTGTAACAGGTTGCCCAGAGAGGTGGTAGATGTGCCATCACTGGAAACATTCAAGATCAGGTTGGATGGGGCTTTGAGCAACCTGATGTAGTGGAAGATATCCCTGCTTATTTCAGGGAAGTTGGACTAGATGACATTTAAAGGTACCTTCCTACTCAAACCATTCTATGATTCTATCTACAAGTTGTACAGTCGGGAAAACATCTATATTGACTTTGGTAAGAAGGACTGAATAATTCATTGTCTATGTCTTCCACAGGTGTGATGGATTTTTTTATGTCAGAAGAGATTTAAACTTTCCAGACTGTGTAATTAAAACAACAGAAGCTTTGACCACAAAATCCTAATTTGCTGATACTTTGCAGCTTTTAACAGCAACATATTTAAAAATCTAAAAGAAAGAGGTATTTCACCTTTGGTTGGGTTTTTTTTTTGTTTGTTTTGATATAAAAATACTAACAGAAATAAGGACAAAGAAAAAAATTAATTACAGCAAAATTACTAAAGGTTTATGTCGGAATAGAAGGTAATTCTTATAGCAATGCTAAACTTGAAATCTGCCAGTCAGGTAATATATGAAAGAAGGATCATAGCAAGATAAGGGGCACAGCAAAACCCTTAAAGCTGCTGATCAGCTCAGAGGTTATATACTCCAATACTCCTCTTTTAAGACACAGTAAAGCTGCGTTCCAGAAGCACAAAATGCAAGACCTGGAAATAGTGACTTAAAAATAGAATACTATGTTATGACTTTACTGCCTAAATTTAAATTAGTGGTAAAAAGAAACTTCTTCCTGAACTCACTGTTTTTGTAGTTGTACTGGGCTTTGTTCTGGATAGAGCTCTACTATACTGCAAGAAGACAAGTGGAGCAGTCTTCTGGGAGAAAGCTCAATTCACTAGATGAAAATCATTTAGGTTCCCTCTGCAATAGTGAAATAAGAGAAATACCTCCAGAGGACAATTATTTCCATGTATCTTAGACACTTATCTTTATTTATCTTTAATGTGATAAATTACCATCTAGAAGTGTCTGTCTCTCACCACTGACTTTAGAGAGAAGCTAGCATGGCCAGGATGCCAAGTTATCTTGGTTCATCAAAACAAAATACTACTATTTCCATGACGCTGTGTCAGTCTGACTCTGACAGCCTAACACATTAATACCTTAAATAACTCCCTTAGTTCACAGAACTCTTATTAGTTTTATTTTGTCTTGCAGAATAATCAGGTGTGGGGCACGTTGAAAAGAGAGATTTCCCTCTGCACTCAAAAATTTTTTTTATTGTCTCTAAGCTACTTTGCAAGAGGGCTGTGTGAACCTGTAGACTAGTTTTTGTCAACTTTCTCATAAACTCTGGAGTGTTTTGAACTTGCAGAGTTCTCTGATGTAAACTAGTTGAAACATTTGGATGGCTCAGCAATGTTGCCTGCACAGTCAAAAGACGCTTGGATGCATTTACACTGAATAAGTACAGGAACTGATATTATAAGTAATTTAGAGCAGAATGTAAAAGATTGGTGAAGAAACTGTTAGAAGTTATAAAGACTGAAATCTGCCCAAGAAACAAACAGGAACATCTTGTGATATAGCAAGATGTATATGTTTATGATAACAAAAAAACATAAAAGTTATTTAGGTGGAAAAAAAAAAAAAGATATAGAGGAAATTTAACATGTTTAAATAGTCAGAGGTATCCATCCCATTACCAGAATGTATCAGCATCCTTTCAACAATGGCACACAATTGTTGGATAAGAAAATACTATGAAATGAAAGACCAATGGAAGCTCAGCTCTTTCAATTAACTGTCAAGAAGATCATAACATCAACCATCATGCTTATTTTTTTTTCTAATTTACAATCCTGAACCAAGAGAAAAAGACATATCCAAATAAAAGTCACCATGCACTGACATATTGTCTGTAGGTATCAGAAAGGAATATCCTATATATTCATTAAAGCTTAGCTCTATGGATGCACATAAAAACATCCAAAAACCAGAATATGCTGCTGTGAAGTTGCAGCAGCATTTTCATATGTGTGGACAGCAAAAGCCATTTAAAAGACCAGTTATTAGCCATATGTGAACAAACATTTGCAAGTTAAATAGGTCACTGTTCTGAGTACTACTAAGTACTTACGAAACCTATGAGCTACCAAAATGATGATTGGAAAAGCTGTCAGGAATGTGAGATACAGCAAACCTCCTTTTTGCCTCTTCCATGTACGCTATTGCCATGAGGTACAGCAAACCTTCTTTTTGCCTCTTCCATGTACATTATTGCTATTAACATATAAATGGATGCCACACTTTAGTCTACATCATTAATCACTGTAGAGCTTGATGGGTGTTTGGAAGCCTTCTAAAAAGCCAGAAGAGCAAGTACACTTTATGTCATACTCTATTTGCCTGAGCTCCATTAAGGCAGTGAAATCACTTCAACCCAGGAGCTGTGACACCACACAAAGTTTTTAAGGAGTCCATCCCAAACAACAAACCTCTTTCCTGCTATCACTCCTGACTCAGTACATTTGTGTAAGTAGCCACACAATAGTGAGAGCTACCAGAAATTGCCAGTGCAGAGAAGGTTGTACTGGCAGTCAGTATGGTTTTTATATCCCTAGGGCTCTTAAACCATGACTCAGAAAAGCAGTTGTTGTTTCTTCTTAACATCTGGAATCATCCCATAAAGGAGAGGAAGTAAGAGGCAGTTTGGAAATCATGATCCTCCTCCCCAAGAGCAGCCCTCCAGATATCAACAGCTTGCGCATCCTCCTAGACAGTGCCTTTTACTGCTAGTATTTTAATGGAATAATAAGCAAGCAAAAATACTCTTACAAGGCAGATCTTCTTTACAGTATTTCAACTTAATAGATGACCATCGTGTCTTTTAATAATCTGAACAGATAAAGCTTCCTCCCATTTCTGTCCCCTTCCTCTCCCTTCACACCGATGCCAAGTTTGGGTATGATAGAGTGGTATTGCTAGGCAGCATTTCTGGGGATGTCACTCATGGGAATATGCAGCCACTGCTCTCTGGCAGCACTCACAAAAGTAGACTTTCATTGATACACGCTTCCAGCTATTGCTGCACCTTCAAAGATTATTGGAGGTAACAGGAGCCCACCAAGAAACATGTTGGGCAAGTGCAAAAATACAGTCAGCATTCAGAAGAGAATATCCTCCACTCCTTGGTCTTTACAAAATACATCTCTTATTGTTTCAAAATTCTCCCAAGTGTTGGAAAAACAACAATAATTTAAAAGTGCCAAATTGCCATACAAATCTTACAGTTCAGCTTCCTAGCAAGTATCCATCTTATCTCAGCCATCCTCAGAAAAGAAAACATAAGCCGTTGTGTGTCAGCCATCAGACATATTTTCCATCATGCAGATCAATATCTGACATCTTTCTGTCACTCCTGACTCTCTGTCAATACTCCAGGGCTCTGTTTATCTGCTGTGATCCTGAGCTTTCCACTCTGCACAAGCTGACATGGAAGATCACAGATCCTGCTTCTGCTTTAGGCTGACCTACATTCCCCAAAAGATTAGGCAGCCCAAACTACAGTCTTTAAATTTCTGGGACACATCTGAACAACAGTAAGCTTCATGAAGAGGAAAACACATTAACACAAGCTCCAGTTCTCATCAGTCTTCTCTCCTGGCAGAGTCTCTGAAGCAGTGGTGTCAGCAAGGGGCACGCGTACTGCTTTCTGATCTTCTGCTGAGTGGTGTTTGACTAGTGATCGCTTGCCTTTTAACAGCTTTAGGAAACAGCAGCAAAGAAATCCTGTCAATGCTTTTTTATTTACCCAAAAAAAGGGGCATGTGACCTATTGGAAAAAAAACAAACAAAAATCCTAATTAGATAATGATCAAAGACTAGAGGACAGATTATCTCTTTTGTGCAACATAAATGTTGGGAAACAAAAGATTCTTGCAGTGTAGGCTCTGCTTACTTCAATGCACCGAATCGTGTACATAATGCTCACTATCAATGCAATTAAAGAAAAATTTCAGTCTAGATTCTGGATGGCACTCTCCAAAATCCATTTGTGGGAATAAACTCTGTCCTTCCTAGGGAGTACTTACTGAGAGTAAGGGGTGGGGATTCAGCTCCAGATTCAGTCACCTACATGAAGTATATACAATGCCAGTCTGCATATGTACTAGGTGTCTAAGCTCCTTGTGTGGCCATGGAGATCTAATCAACCTCATTAAGGAAGCTACCAGGCCATGTAGGTCCACTGAGATCCACCTAAAGTAGACATCTGTATTTAGGCAGATAAACAGGTCTCCATTAATCAATCATATTACAACCATATTTTACACCCATAATTTCTAAAATAAGTCTTTTTTCAAGCAACAAGGCTTTACTTAATATTGCAAGTTTTTTAGGAGTTTTGATGATGAGATGCAGACATGGTGATACAGAAAAGGAAAAAGAAGGGGAACTGTATTCACATATGATTTTTGGCAAATGATTTTTGATCTGTACAAGTTAAAGTGAACTGAGTGCGGCGTGCGTTATGAGGAGACTGTTTTCAGTCTACCTGTATGACCTTTCCAAGTCTGCTGTATAACAAATTGTGACTAAAAGCAGAAAAAGATTGTGTTAATATAATTAACAATAATACTCCCTGCTCCACTTAAATTCTCAAGTTTGCAGAACTTCCTTCTCAATATTCTCTTATTATTATATCTGTGCAGAAATACAAATGAAAGTGATAGTTATAGTGGAGCATGGCATAGGAACCCTTCATAGCTGAGCAACAATGGGTCACAGAGACAGGAATGCTGCAACCCCATGACAGCTGCCCAACCTGACAGTAGCTGTCCCTGCACTCCTGCACTCTACATAAATACCCACAACAGCAGGCTCCAAACAGGCAGCCAAACCAAGCACACCATCAGGTCCTAATCAGTACGAAAGCCTAGAACGTGGTGCCAGCAACAAAACTAGGCTGAAGTGTAAATACTGACTGATGCTGTTCATCCTTACTTCAGTGGTGTCAGGTATTAATGTCTACTTTCTGTCGCAGTTTTATGTTGTTCACTTGATTTATGAATCCCAGTCTTTTGCTTCAGCACAAAATGGTCTGAAATGAAAAAGGAATTGCCCAGAGAAATCCCCAAATATTGCACAGCTAACAAAGAGATGCAGTCATAAGGGTCTGTAGAGTGGGAAAGGACAGAGAGACAGCATAAATAAAAGTCCGATGATCCTAGGTAATACGGCAATGCTTTGGTGACTTCTCAAGATGCTTAGACCATTACTATCTGAGCAGCCTATCTGAGCTTTTAGGCTTTTCTCCCTGTCCTGGATCAAATAAGCCCTAAAACAGTACTGTCATATTCTCCTACATGATACTTTTTTACAGACACAGGGAAGGTTTGTCACAATGAAAAAAAAAAAAATACTTAGTTCACATAGTTTACCAAATCAAGGTTGAAAAGATTTACTATTTACTAATGACATACAATTACTGGGAGTCAGTAAACTATACATTTAAAATTCAGTAACAGTAATTCAACAAGTTAACCATAGTAGTAGATGCATAGGAAATGTTAATAAACAGCTACAAATTTCTAAACACCTTTCTGCAATTAACGCCAAGACCCATACACAGCCACACCCATGCTCACAGAGTTACATGCCCTCCCCAGAATCTTACCTATACCATTGTAGGTCACCCACATGTCCCCTTTTCTGGGACCATGGCATTCCCTTCTTACATACTGCTGCTGCCAGAGATGTTGGTTACTCTTTCATAAAATGTATAAGCAGACAATTCAAAGGACCATGCAATATAGGTGTTTCAGCAATGGCATATCAGCATTTACAAAAAGCACTGACAGCGGGAGGCCTGATAAATCTGTTAGAAGAGATTGAACTTGAGCAGAGCCTGGAATTGTAATGGTGGGGTGCAATACAGGAAAGAGGACTTCTAATTTGCTGAAGATGTTTCTTTTTTCCTTATGAGAAGTCCAACTCTTGTTGTTAATAAAGAAGTTACTTAAACACTCCTATGTTAAATCAGGATGCCTCACAGAAAGATTCCTTTAGGCAAAGTGCATTTCTGTCTATGAAGCTCACTTTGGTAACTGATGTTCTACTGATTTCAGAAAAGAAAAAGGGGCTGCGGTATTTTTTTTTCATGCAACTCTGCTACTGGCACAGTGTCTTGTACGCAATGGAATTTTTCTTTCTTAAAACAGCTAATTGAACTCTGCTGTATAGTATGATAATGCCAGCAACTATATTATGCCAATATTTTTTGTTCATCACCCAAGTTTTATTTTTAAACTGTCTGAGCCTTGCGATGTCTTGTTTTACACTCTATGTGCTTTGAGAAACTGTGTAAGGATCAACAGAAGAAATGAGAATACAATAAATGTGACCTGACCATTATTTTACTCATGCAAGCTCTGATGACCTTATAAAATCCTGCTTCCATGTAAGCACTGCTTTGTTATCATGTAATGTCCAGTAGAAAAATAGTAGTCAAGTTTTCAGAAAAAGACGAGGTGATATAGACTTACGAAGATGGTGAATTACAATAATGCCTCAATTTACTTTGTAGAACTTATGAAACTTAAAGAAACTGGAAATAATGACCTTTCCGGGAACATTTATAATAATTTGGACATTCCCAAAATTTCATTTGTATTAAGGAATAAAATTGTGACATTTAGTTTATAACAGTGTGTCCCTTCCTAGAAAGCATTCCCAAAGATATACCTACGCAAATGGGGAAGTAAGAGAGAACACGAATGTACAATGAGCAGTATAGAAAATAGCTATACCAAGTTCACATTTCTGTAATATGTGAACTTTCACAGCAATTTAGCAGACATACACACACATACAAAGACAAGGAAAAGTCCAAAAGCATAATTCTGATTTCAAACATGCCTATTATAGGGTTCTCACTTCTTGTACTTCAGTACCCAACTGAACATACTATAAAAAAGTTGTTCATGGAACCGGCCAACTCAGATATCTGTGGTGAATCTGCTTTGTTATTTACAACAACAGGAGGAGGACTGATTCACTCAGGTGATTATAAAAGAAACCTAATGTGTGTCTCTTCATAATTCCAAATGTTTAAGCCTTAAGGCAAATAGTGAAATTGCTGTTGGAAAAGACACAGCTGCAGTTGATTCTGCCTTAAACCCAAGGCATGGATGAGAAAAGTCCCTGGTGCCCTATGATGCCATGGCTACGGAGCTCTGCTTGCTTCTCTGGTAGGTTCCTCATCTGTAGACAACATGCATGTGCCTGGCCACATCTCAGGTCCCCAGTCTTCATAGACATAAAGAATGATTCTTGAAAGTAGAAAGTCAACCTGTTTTTTTGTTTGTTTTTTTTTTTTTCCTACTAGCAAGCCTGTTACAGAATTCACTGGAAGACTCCAATTCAGTGATCTAGCTCAGAATTAGGTTTAAAATATAATCTGTTCCTAACTGAAAGTTCACTAAATGAAGAATGTCATGATAAATTAAGATCATGATATGTCTTCATAATTTTTCAGAGAAAATGGGACAAGGATGAGAGGATGGGACAAGGAGAAGACATAGAAGAAAAGGAAGGGGAGAAGAGGAAATAAAACATATTAGCAAAATACATTGCTCAATACATCTATAGCAAGTGTGCATTTAACCTTTTCGTGGAATGACTGCAATGTTCCAAGACTTTACATTACCTCAGTAATAATTTTCCTTCTTAGAACATCTGGTTTACGGCCTTTCAGTTTCAGGATGCAGGCACAATGGAAATCATACACACATGATCACATTAGTCTGAAACTGGGTATGATACAAAATTCACTGGGATGTAAGTTTTATTGCAAAATAAAGCTAAGCTAAAAAGAATTCAAAATCTGTATTGACATTCACAGATATTTACATCTGGGGTTTTGGCATCAAAGTAACAAGAAACAGCTATTTCACTATTTGTCATTTCCTGGAAATATGGATGGAGGAGAATCAGGAGACCACAGTATTCACAGGTCTCAGTTTTCATCTAATACTTCTCCAAATGGTTCCAAGCACCAGCCAGGATTTACAATGAACGCTACAGCACCAGACAATAATACATCCAGTACTGACAGAGCTGTTCCTCCGTTGGTATCTGCTGTTTTTTCCTCCTTGCACAAAAGCAGAGGAGCCATAGAGCCACTTTAACTAGCTGACAAGAAATTTACCCTGTAGTCTAGACGCAGCCTAATGTTTTCACACATGCTTTCCGTGAGCTTGAGGGAGTAGCTGTGGAAGTACAGGGTGTCCACCTTGCACCTTTGTTCTGACTGTCAGTGTCTGTTGGAGATGTGAGTAGCCAGGTTCATCTTTTAATTAAGTTTTTCTTTGCTAGAGGTTCCAACCAGTCCTTTCCTAGGCTGCAGAAATAAATGAGACATAAAGATATTCTTTGTTGCTCTGCACTCATTCTAATGCTATCCAGCCCCTACTGCTTCACAGGATTATAATTGCAGTCCAAATAGTTTCACATGAAAAAGAAAACAACAAACTGTTAAGAGTTCAAGGTTCACCAAGGGATTTCTAAAAGCCACCTCAGTGAGAGAAAAGGTAAAACCACCAGGCAAAAAATTGAGTCATTTTTTTAAATTGTGATGTGTATGTAGATATCTTCTTATGCACTTAAAGAGATTGAGTGTCGGCAGAGGGGACATATTCCTCGTGTATTTAGTATGGCTTTTATTCTCTTTCTGTACTGAAGATTCGTTGAAATAATTTTAATGATACTGTTCAGTGATAAGAATTGAAATAAAGTTGATGATGGTAAAAGTTTTGCACTATTTTATGTCACAACCAACGAAAAGGCACACCTGGGCAGCTCACTACTAGAGAATAAATCTGCCTAAGACAAAACATGAGACACTGCAGGCAAATCCAGTAAGAAAAACATAATTCATTTCATAAAACTGGCAGTGAGGGTCTGCCAATTGTGTATTTAGTGTCTTATAATACATGGTAACACCTCAGCTTCACCTAAAATCCGCACATGACTGTCAATATAAAGAGGTAAGCAACAACAACAAGGTAAGCAGCAGCCACAGGGGTAGGATGTGTGCTTACGAAGCAAAGAAACCTTGTCTTACTATGTCCTGGGCAGGCAGTAGAGACTTGCTGTGGCACAAAGTGTTCCTTGATTGTTTAGAATTTTTTGTATTTTGTATTTGCCTTTGTATTTTCTGCTGTCTTTTGGAGAAACCCTCAAATACTATGAAAAGAGGGAGCGAAAAATAAATAAAGGTCAAAATGAAACCCAAAATAGACTATGGCCACAGCATTTCTGTTCCAAGAAGGAAAACATAAAATAATAATAATAAAAAAATAATCAAGAAGCACTGTACCCTATGGAAATTTCAACTCCAGTTTTCAGATGAAAGAGGTCTACAGGTAGATATCCAACAAAACAAATCTTTTAAAGTTCACTGAGTGTGGTGAATGAGTTCATATTATTAGATTGTATGAGTGCCTATTTTGAGGTTATATCAGCATAACTAATTTTGCCACCGTGTTTGAAGTTTTGTTTTTTTTTTTTAACCTAGACCCCCAAAAAAGTGTGCTTTGCTTGCAAAACTGTAAAGCACTAGGTACAGAGCATCTTTTGTAGACAAATTACCTGGCTTTTAAAATAAATGTAGTAAGGTGACCTCACATGGTTCTAGGTCAAGCAATCAGGGAACATATAGATAAATTAAAAGCAAGACAATTTCTGCAAAAAGTTCTTGAGGAAGGAATATTTTTTTGAGTTCCCCACCTTTGGGCTCAACTTGACATTTTACAGCTCTTTGCACTCCAAAGGCTATAGGAAAACTCACAAGACCTCCTTGCTTCCTTGGAAAGGAGAGGAATATTGTACCTGCATAGAATAGCTATACCCAAAAATACTTTCATTGAAAGATATGTATTAAAACATATAAAATATATCTCATATATATGCTATATATACACACACTAAAAATACTGAAAAACTTCAGGCTTTCATCATTCCCCATGGGGAAATAAAAAAAAAGAAAAAAGAAAGTTCTTCTGAAATTCTCTCAAAGTTTACTGAGTGAGCAAAACCTCATATAAAATGGGTCAGGAAACACATACAACTCTGGCCAAAACTCATATTTTCCCAGGGTTTGTTTCCCCTCTGGCACGCCCCCAGTGCACGACTTTGCTTTGTGTAAGTTGCTTATAAGTTGCTGGCCTTTTTCTGAAACTGATAGCTCTTTCTTGAAAATGAAATCAATGTGTTAACCAAGCTATCATAAATAGCTCGTTCCCTAATGGGAACAATTTCTCTTGCTTGTTTTATGGCAACATGCAGTATAATTAATACAGTATTGTTTAACAAATTAATCACAAAACACTTCATAACACAAGCATTTGCAAGTGAAATATTTCAGTTACAAAATAGTTTACAGATAATCACCTATTTTCATAACCACAAATATTTAACAGTTACCCTTGACTTCTTCTCATGGTCAGAAGAGACAACCCTTGTGATAAGAAGAACAATATTCTACCCCCAGATGTCCATGAAAAGATGAGTTGCTACTTGGATTCTCTATAAGAGAATATAAGAGATTATCCCTATACTTCCTCCTCACAGCACTGTTAGAAGGGTTAAAATCCTGATTCTGAAGAATGTAGGTGCAGCTGGGAGCACAGGACTTCTTACTACTCACTTTTCTGATTGTTTTTCATTGTATAAATACTATTGTCTGAACCATAGACTGGAAAACAATAAACTTCTCAATAAGCAAATAAAGATTTATTCTTTATTTTAGAAACAATTTTTGAGTTCTAAACTGATGGCATGATGCCACCAATAAGCCATGTAATAAACAAGGTGCCATCTACAATGTGAAATTCCATTGCTTATGGTATTTTAAAATAAACTGTAGTATTTAGTACACCCAATATTGTGGGTTCTACTAAATTATACTAAAAATACCTCATACTTAAATCTGAACCTAAAGATCCCTGTTGCTTATTAGTCTGCAACACAGATATTAAATAAAACCAGTCAAACCATATATGTGAGTTTCTACTAAGTATGAAGTATCCTTTTTCTCTAATAGACACCCTACCATAAATTACAATTTGTATAAGTTGTTTTTGTGATGATACAACAATAAATCTCAATAATAAAATCTACCCATAATAATAAAAAAAAAAACCACAAAGCAAATCAGTCACTAGCCAATTCAGACTTTTTTTTTCTTATTTCTGATCTCTCTCCTCTCCTTTCTCACTCTTTTTCCTCCATTGAAAGGGCATTTTAAAGTTTAGCAGAGTATTTTGGACTAAATAGAAGTGATCACCAATGCCCTGGGATGCTTAGAAAACTGCTAATAGTGACGAACTTTCAATCACCCCAAGGAGATATCACTCTGCTCCTGGACCATCTAGACTTTATGATCCCACTGCTTTACTCCACATAAAAGGCGCATCCACCCCTACCCTTCAGCATCCACATCCATATAATTTGGAGAATACAGTTTAGCATTCACAGGGTCCAGAAGGACAAGAGAAGTACCATTGCCACAGTGCCACCATCACCCCTGCATCTGGTGTCTACTTCGATCCAGAGCCCGATTTGGCATCAGAGACGATCTTGGGGGACCTATGCAGGCAGCACAGCTGAATTCCCAGCAGGTAGTTCTGTCACGATCCCTCGTTCACAGGCTCCGTCCTCCCACCCTCTTCATTTCCAAGGTGCCTCTACTCCCTCCCTGCTGCTGCACACACACACTTTGCCATCTTTGCCCAATTCTTTTCCAGACAGGAACTCTGCCCAAGGAGGCAAGGTAGATAACACATATTAAGGCAAAAAAAATAATAAAAATCTTGTCAACAGTACTGCATCCAGTATTGTTCAACATATTCATCAACGCCCTGGATGAGAGGACAGAGTGTACCATCAGCAAGTTTGCTGATGACGCAAAACTGGGAGGACTGACTGACACACAGGAAGGCTGTGCTGCCATACAGCATGACCTGGACAGGCTGGAGAGTTGGGCAAAGAGGAACATAATGAAGTTCAACAAAGGTCAGCGTGGAGTCCTGCACCTAGGGAGGTGTAACTCCATACACTGGTACAGGTTAGGGCTTGACCTGCTGGAAAGCAGCTCTGCAGAGAGGGATCTGGCATTCCTGGTGGACAGCAAGTTAGCCATGAGGCAGCAATGTGCCCTTGTGGCCAAGAAGGCCAATGGTCCTGGGGTGCATTAAAAAGAGTGTGGCCAGCAGGTCAAGGGAGGTTACTCTGCCCTGGCAAGGCCACGTCTGGAGTACTGTGCCCAGTTCTGGGCTCCCCAATTCAGCAAAGACAAGGAACTACTGGAGAGAGTCCAGCAGAGGGCTACGAAGATGATCAAGGGAATGGAGCATCTCTCTTGTGAGGAAAGGCTGAGGGACCTGCATCTGGTTAGCCTGGAGATGAGAAGACTGAGAGGGGATCTCATCAATGCTTATAAATATCTAGAGTGGCTGTCAAGAGGATGGGGCCAGACTCTTCTCAGTGGTGTCCAGTGACAGGACAAGAGGCAATGGGCACAAGCTGGAACACAGGAAATTCTGTTTGAACATAAGGAAAAACTCTTTTATTTTAAGGGTGGCAGACCACTGGCACAGGCTGCCCAGAGAGGTTGTGGAGCCTCCTTCTCTGGAGATATTCAAAACCAGCCTGTATGTGTTCCTGTCCAACCAGCTGTAGGTGAACCTGCTTTGGCAGGGAGGATCTCCGAGGGTCCCTTCCAACCCTGACCATTCTGTGACTCTGTGATTTTGTGATTCTGTGATTTGCTGTCCTTTATACATTTGTCATGTCAGTAGTGGTTAGACAAAATAAATAAATAAAAATAAAAAACAATGGCATTCTGTGTTGTCTTACATAGTAGTAATACCACACCACTTCCCTCATCCTATTCTTTCTGAAAAAAAAATGTGTTTATACCATTGCAAAAGGAGAAAAGTATTCAGTGCGAACAAACAAAATCAGTCAGTTGAAGCAGATAATTCTTGTTTTGCACTCGGAGAAGGGCACAGAGCATTAAGTCATTCTACAAATGAAAGATGAAGACGGTAACAAAACATCACCAATCGAAAGGGACAAAATCATAATAACCACAAGGCTGAGAAATACTGAGTAGTGCTACTGTAGCAGTACTATAATTTAACAAGTGAAACAACACTGTTTAATTTTCCGATAGCAACAATATAGAATATTTGCTATGAGGGGATTCCCATCTTTTTTAGATATGACCTGTGAAACAGAAAGGATGTAGGATATTGTTATATATAATTGGAGGTCCAGCTGCTGTCCTTTGGTTGGACTTTAATTGGAGGAGCTCACCCTCAAAAGAGAAGACTGAAGGCCTGAACAGGGAATGGCATGCAGTGAAGGTAAACAGGAAAGAAAAGTGATGTTAAGAAAAAATTAGCTTTTCCACCAATGTTAAAAGTTGAGATTTTCTAACATGAGTTGATTTCCTTTGAAATCTTTATTTGTGGACTTATTAGATTTGTATATGGTTGATCCTGTTTTGATCCTGTGTTTTCCCTGGTTTAAAGCCTTAAAGGTCTGTCTCAGTTTGTAGCAGAAGATATAATACGAAATATGAAACAAGTAACTATCTTCCATGTAGCCCCAGTTGCGATAGTATCTGAACAGTTTGCTATCTTAAATATGTTTATCAAAGAGCTTATCAATGACAGATCAAGGACTTCATTGTGAATTTTCAAGGCCTGTGCTAGAGCACTGTAGGCTATGTGGCTGATAGTCCACACCACCAAGGACCAGAGCAGATAAGGTTGTGCAAATGTCCGTCATACACACCAAGGTAAAATAAACACGCTTTCCAGATCATAGATACGGACTGTGAAATTCTCCTCTGACCTTGGAGAGGTGGGGCTATCTATAGTATACAGTCAAGCTTCAGAATGGGGCCCTAAGGAAAATAAATGATGAACAAGCACTGGTTGCAAATTTAAAACCAGAGCATCTGAAAAGCATCTGGGTTTAGGCTGCAAAATCTCATCCATTAACCAGCAGAGGTTTTATTTAAGCTTCACTTTAAAGGAAAATTCCAAAAAGTTAGCAGCTAGCAAAAAAAAGCCCAACCTCTTTAGAAATATCATCTGCACAAAAAGAAGGTTAAATAATATCCACAAATTTAATATGTAGACACTGTAGATTACTGAATAGAAATTTTGATGATAATAAAGGATTGGCCATTGTTAGAAAAACAATCTGTTAAGCAGCCATGGTCTGTTTATATAGTACATGTGCCAAGGTGTGATCTGAGCTATGTAGCCATCCATATTCTCTCTCTAGACACAGACTGTCTAGGGATGATATTTCTTACTAAAACAGGGATTTGTGGATGAGTACATACAGGAGTATTGGCAACAGTTAATTCAAATAAGGAAATAGAAAGTGGTAACTGAATTTAAATTCAAAAATACCAAATTTTTATATCTAACATATATACATAAAATAGAACTAAACAAGACCTTCGAGTTTCGATTTGAGTCTTTTGAATAGCCATGGAACTTGCTTGCCAAATTTACATCTGTATAAATAGATCATATTTGCAGGAATATGAAGGTCTTGCTCCATCTCTGCCTGACTGCAGACTCCTACATTTATTCAGTACCTGTTGCCATTGCTCGTGTGAGGAAGCAGCAGGAGCTGCCTCCGTGAGGGAGATGAGCTGGGAGCCAATGGTGGCCCCAGGGCAGGCTGTGTCCTCTCCAGTGGAGCACAGCACCTGAGAAGGGCCAGAGCAGTGATAGGCACAGCCTCCTTCAGGGGTCCCAGGAAGGGTGACAGGTAAGCCAGGTCCCAGCCAGGAAGCCCAGGCAATAATAAAAGGAGACAGGCCTGAAACAGGACTGAAGACAAGGTTGTCTTCATCCCACATCTGGGATCAATCCCAGAAGAGCAGCCAGTGAGTCAGGCCAGCAGAAACAGGGCCAAGCACAAGTACCTCTGAAACACAGCTTGGATAAGGTTGAGGTGCCCAACCTGAACTAAAACCCCAGACTAATGTGCAGAAACCTGTGGGGATGTCCCAGGTGACGCCAGTCAGGACCTACTGGTGTGCTCAGAGACATGACAGTGAGTTTTCCTATTCATCCAGTGTATTCCCATATTACTGATTGCACAGTAACAGCCAAAGAAATTCCCCAATTTGATTGGGGTAAGTGGACCTGCCTGTTCAGTTTCACCTGGACCCCCACCCAATCACCATCTGCCCATTGCTCCAGAGCTCCATTTAGGCTCAAACCTGAGCACCTGGTGGGTTTCCACCACCCTGGTCTTGCTTGGGCATTGTACCCTGGTCAGGGTAGTCACTGTCCCTGTCTTGTTGCCAACTACAGGAGCAGCCCACTCCTGCTGTTCATGGACACAAAAGTATAGTGGTCTGCAGCATGATGTGTCCAACTGGGAGTGCTCTAGATGTCTCATTGCTGAGAAATGTAAGAGTAGAGCTGATCTGGACACCAAGATCTCAGCCACCAGGAGTGCTGGATGTTAGAGTGGCTCGTTACAGAATCCACACGTATTATTTACATCTACAATAATTAGCCCTGGAGAAGTAGAGGTCATGCTATTCATCAGTTCCAGAAAAGGCTCAAAATGAAAAAATCTTGACGGGCTACAGATTTTAACTCTTCCTCAAAGTTTAAATTTTTTTTGTGGCCCTCAGTTTTTCCAATAAACTAATTATGGAGTTCACTAAGTACTCCGAAGTTTTTCAGACAATGACTTACGTAATGATAAAATCTTTCATCAATTCATGTTTTTATAAAACAGAATCATTAAAGATTGAAAAAGATCAATTAGACTAGTTAAACATTTATAGTCAGAGACACTGATTATGTATAATCTGTATAATTTATATGTACAAATTGCTATTTTCATATGTAGTTCATATACGCTACCCATGTAACGTATTCAGTATCTCTAGTTATGATCTCACTCTCTAAAGTATTCAGATATTTTCATTACTAATCTTCAGCTAACCGTAACATTTCTACTTTTCAAGAATGATTAATTTTAGCAGATTATTTTCTTCGTCTCCTGTCAGGAGACTCATCATGGATATTTGGCTTCATAAAACTGTGAGAAAGGCTTTTTTTGTCTGCGATTCATGTGGACAATGCCTTGGACATATTCACGTGCAGCATTGATTTTTAACATGTATTTTTATCTTAGAAACAATTAACTTTACATGGGAATTAATTTGTTATTCAGTGTTTATTTTGCCGTAAGGTACCCAAAATAATTATTAAAGGAAGATAGATTGTTCGTATTGCAATTCATCACCAGCTTAGTTTCACAATCTTTGTGGAAAATATTAAAGAGATCCCATTATAAAATGCACCTTAGGAAGGCATAAAGTGCCCAAATAAGTATCAGGTATTTACCTTTATTCTATATCTTTTGCAGAAGTTAGTTGAATTAGCTAGTTGTGTACTGCTTCTTAAGTAATACACAGCTGTTTTCTATATACCTATAGAACTACATTATTTCAGAGTACACCATTAATAAAAAATTGATTACACAGGTACAACCATGATTCTTTTTTTGAACTACATTTTCACTGACCCCATATTTCCATCATCCTTGGCAAAAAGAATACAGACGGAGTTTAAGAAGCCTTCATTAAAGTTATTACAGTCTTACATTTTCCCTACATGCCCGCTATGAACTTCACTTGTACATGCCTATCAATTCTGAATCTTTAGCAACTATGCTAAAGAGGTAATTAAGCATTGGCTTTATACAGTAAAGGAGATTAATGTGGTATATAGTGCACATCCTTATCTGTTGAAAGCAGAACAAAGCTTTCTATGACAAGGCAGGATATGCCATTGTCAGTAGAAACAAAACATTTGCATATGAGATAATGGTTAGGAAGTGGTTCCCTAACTTCTGCACGTTCCTGCTTTTTGAGATTTGCATGGTAGTTTCATTCTTATTGTAGTGTCTTTTAAAAAGAATTAGTTGTTTCTTAAATATGGGAAGACACTTCATATACTACACTTGAAGTATAATGCTTTATAATGTCCAGTATGGAAGTACAAAATGAGAGGAGAAGAGTACAGGTCTCCTACATCACCCAGTTTTTCTTTTGGCAAAAGATACTTCTGCCAAATGTTCTCCTCTCACTGTAGAGTTAATCTAATTAAACTCTGAATTTAGGGATCAAAAGGTACTTAACAAAATTATTTGTTTAATGGCTGGCATACTGAACCTGAAGGAATCTTTCTGAAAATTTTGAAGTCTAAAAGCTGGACTACATCAGAACTAACTTCTGCTCCCCAGGCTGCCGCAGATTCCTATGCAACACCCTGGAAGTTAATGAAGTTAAACTCTCAGAAATGGCAGTTTAATTGACTGCCATACTGTGTCCCATTTCAAACCCCAAAGATGGATTTATCTAACCACATGAGGTAGTTGTCTAGATCTCCTTTTTAGAGTAGTTCCACCCCTCTCCCCTCCAGGTGCACATCTAAAGTAATTCCCATGAATTTCAGCCTAAACCTGCTTTTTTTTCTTTCCACTGCATATAAGGAAAGTCTAGGATGATTTCCACAGATGTAGGGTATGTACTATAGGTATAGTGTAGTATGTTAGAAAGTCGTATGCTACAGTAGGAGAAGATTTGTGGAGTAAGACACACAATGCTGAGGAACTGATATGTGCCATGTGTGCGTTTGGGGAATTTTGCCTGGGCTTGGTCCCAGTCTGATTGCTGGAACGTACATTAGCAGGTGTAGTGCATTAGGTGCATTCCTGGTATAATCTTTTGGTTTTGCTTAAGAAGGACATTTGTGTGCTCTGAGGTTGCTCGGTGACATTAACTGATGTTCAGTAAATTCTGGATAACCAGGAGATTTGCTTTAAATGAGCAGTAATGATCTGAACTAAAATATTAGTGTAGGTGTTCCCATAGATGTCTAAGGTGGATGAGATTTATCCCACTGTTACAGTCGTAGCATCAGATATCTTTTTTCTAGCTGGCCACAAGGTAGTCAAAATTCTGCTGTAGTGAAGCACTGCCTGCAGTTACAGATAGAATAGATACCAGTGCCTTTATAAGACTCAGTTTTCTGAGCAATTACTAATTTAGTACTGCAGTCTCTGTGCATCTGTATGATAGGAGCCAAACTCTTAAAAAAAGTAAAAATTAAATCAGCCTTTTATCTCTTTCATACTAATGGTTTCTTCAGCTTGGGAAAATAAGATGACCAAGAGGTGAGCCTATTATCTTTGTGAAAGCGGTTCTAAAAAACTACTCTTCCAATATCATCCAACTACTTCCTTATTAATTTTCCTAGCTTTATTTTCTTGTTTCTTGCATTTTAGAAATGAACACTTGTTCATTTATATTAAATCATTTTTTTATCATCACTCCAATGGTACACTATTATAAAGCCCTTTATACTATACTATACTGTCCTAATATTATTTAATGTCATTTCATCAATTCCATCAAAGTGCTTGATGTACTAAAAATGAACCAAAACCAATCATAGGTACACATCTATACATATTTCAAGAAAGCAATAAATTTGTCCACACTGTAAGGGGACAAAGAAGGGGACTGATTTCACAGCATCAGTTGCCTGTGCTGCCAAGTGCTAAAAGTCCTAATTAACTTGATGTCTTTGAAGCCTTTTTTTTTTTTTTTCATTTGCCTTGCTATAATATAGAAACACCATTATTGTCTGTACAGGGAACTGCTGTAGTGGAATTAGCTTTGATTGCATTCCCAGTTATCTTCATCTAACAGTAGTTTTACTGGAGTGAGTACTTGATGGGGAACTCCTTGTTTGACAGTTGCCAGCTTACAAGACAGGGAATAACACTGCCAGGAAGAGGGGAAGGAAGTCATACTTTCCCAAACTAAGGAAAATGAAACTCTACCTTTTTTTTTGCCATTTCTTCACTCTGACATTTCATTCTGCTCACATCTCAGTTGCCCCCTGAAGCCTCATTCTCAGAATCTTCATTTCTGGAAAAAGAGGCTTTGAATATTGACATCCTAAACTTGAAACAACTCATATTCTTTAGCATTGTAAAATCAGTATTGTCTCTGCAGTGAATCTTTTTAGCAAGCATGGGAAATAATACCAGGGTTCTCTTCTAGAAAGAGTGAGAAGAGTTTAATTAATTAAATAATGATGATGAATGTGTAGGATTTTCTTACAAGAAAACAGACAGATGTCCAAGCTGTGGACTGAAGTATTTAGGTGAAGTATTGCCACTGCAAAAGCCAGATTTGACACTGACGTCCATGCAGACAAGATATTGCCCCCTTTGGAAATTCTGGTAACAGTTATATTTTAGCTTGTCTTGATTATTTTGCATACAAATTGAAATCAATATAGCTGCAACAAAGAACAAGGTCCTTCACTTTCTCCCCCAACTTAGCTAACATTTTGTCTAACAAGTAGATTTTAGATAACAAAGTGATTTTTCTTCCATGAAATAAAATGAAGACATCTTTAGTGCAGCCTCCAGGATAAGCATAGCTAAGTACTAAAAATTTGGAGATATATGAATATCTGAAGTAGGAATCATTTAAATACTTAGTCTGCAACCCTTCCAAAGTGGAGAGGTAGGATGATTTCTCAGCTGTGAAGATGTATGCTCTCAGTTTCAGCTTGGATGACTGATTGCTTCCTCTGACAGTTCTTTAACTGCAGCTTTGGAAAGGTTTAAAGATTGGAAGCTGGTTTGCATCTAACCCACTTATTTGTAGGAAAGGATCTGAGGAGTATCCTGTTAAGAAATAGAGCTTCCATGACATGTCATAAAACACATCAATTGGAACCAGATACATTGGTGGATTTTCTTTGCCACGACAGGAGACAGTGAAGCATGGTCTGTCCATGGCAGACTCCTGGTTAGATGGTATTAGCCATCTCAGTTTAAGTGCCTGCATAAAAGTCCTTCAAAACCTAGCTTGTGGATCTCTGTAATGCTCAGAACAAGCAAAGTCAAACCATAAACTATAACAGAAATATTGTAAAATGAAAATTCTTAACAATTTGGAAATAAAGTATTTTAATGGAAATATGACATGACTCAGAAACTGGAAAGCCAATTAACAATTCTTTTTGTTTTGATAATTTTGTTTGTGCAGTATCTTTAACAAATACAAATATACAGTAAGCCATTTCTCTTACTCCTAAATCTGCTGTTGCAGGTCAGTAAAATCCATAAGTACTTACATTTTCAGGTTTTAGACAAGTTTTTGCTTCTATCATTTTAGGATTTATTTCAAAATCCTATTTCTTTCCCTTGCAGGGACAATATTAACTGTGTAAGCAAACAAACTGGTTAAGTTAGCAACTGGAAGGAGTGAAACACTGCTAGCACCTAGGGAGATGTGTTTCCAACAATTATCTTAATGAGGTGACTTCTTTTGGAAGTCAGCCTGACCCATGGATAATTGTTTTACACCAGCTCCAATACCGGGAGCACTCTGTCAATGTTCTTGTCCATTAAAACTCACTGTAACAGCCATGTTTTGTGTTTTCAATTAAATGTATGTTCTACAGGTATACAACTGTAATGCTTCTCAGCCTGAAGAAGACTCTTTCAATTGTTCTGACAATATTGGCATTTCCCTTTTTATCTGGACATCAGTCAGGAATTCAGATGTGTCCTCTGTAAAAGTTTGGATTGCAGGGGTATCACATGGACACCATTGATACCACCAGGAGCAGTCTGAGGAGTATCAAGAGGGATATCAAGAAGGATTACAGACCACTGGGAGTGGCGGTCAGGGACTTTGGGGCACAGGTAGCTTTTTCATCCATCTTCCTGGTCAAAGGGAAGGGATTTGAAAGGGCCAGTCAAATCTGGCCAGTCAACAAATGGTTACAAGACTGGTGCCACACCCAGGGGTTTGGCTACTTAGACCATGGGACTCACTTTGAGAAACCTGGTCAAATGTGGGCTGATGGGGTCCAGCTGTCAGAGAAGGGGAAGACCATCTTCAGTCAGAGGCTTGCCAAGCTTGCAAAGAGGGCTTTAAACTAAAGTTGCTGGGGGAAGGGAAGCTCAATCCATCCCACTCCTACCAGTTTCATGCCAGTGCCAGCAATAGATCCCCAGAGCCTGGAGAAGGATCACAGGTCAACAGGAGAGCACCTGGAGTGCAGCACAAAGGAATTCCAGCCACTCCAGTCAGTAAGTCAGTTTAATTGGGGGCGCAACTTAAATTCCTCTATGTAAATGCACATAGCATGGGGAATAAACAAGAGGAGTTAGAGATGTGTGCATGCCTACAAGGTTATGATCTTATTGGCATCACAGAGACATGGTGGGATGTGTCCTATGACTGGAGTGTTGGAATGGAAGAATACAGTTTTTTTAGGAAGTATGGGCAGGGGAGAATGAGGAGGGGGTGTCACCCTCAGTGTCAGGGACCAGCTGGAGTGCATGGAGCTCCACCTGGGGATGGATGAGAGCTGATGGGTAAGGATTAAAAGGAGGGCAGGGACAGGTGACATTATAGTGTGGGTCTGCTGCAGGCCACCTGACCAGGATGACTGAGTGGATGAGGTCTTCTATAGACAGATAAGAGCAGCCTCACGTTCACAAAGCCTGGCCCTCACGGGGGACCAGAAGGCTCCTGGAATGCCTTGATGATAACTTCCTTCTCCAAGTGATAGAGGAGCCAATGAGGAGAGGTGTCATGCTAGACCTTGTTCTTGCCAACAAGGAGGGGCTGGTTTGGAATATGAAGTTCAAGGGCAGCCTTGGCTACAGTGACCATGAAATGGTGGAGTTTAAGATCCCTAGGCCAGTGAGGAGTGCGCACAGCAACCCTGGATTTCAGGAGAGCAGACTTTGGCCTCTTCAGGGACCTGCTTGGTAGAATACCATGGGATAAAGCCCTGGAGAGAAGAGGGGCCCAAGAAAGCTCATTACTATTCAAGGATCAACTCCTTCAGGTGCTGGAGCATGTCCAGAGAAGGGCAACGAAGCTGGTGAGGGGTCTGGGGGACAAGTCTTATGAGGAATGATTGAGGGAGCTGGGGCTGTTTAGCCTGGAGAAGAGGAGGCTGAGGGGAAACCTTATCACTCTCTATAAGTACCTGAAAGGAGGTTGTAGAGAGATGGGGACTGACCTATTCTCCCTAGTGACAAGTGGTAAGACGAGAAGAAATGGGCNACCATGGGATAAAGCCCTGGAGAGAAGAGGGGCCCAAGAAAGCTCATTACTATTCAAGGATCAACTCCTTCAGGTGCTGGAGCATGTCCAGAGAAGGGCAACGAAGCTGGTGAGGGGTCTGGGGGACAAGTCTTATGAGGAATGATTGAGGGAGCTGGGGCTGTTTAGCCTGGAGAAGAGGAGGCTGAGGGGAAACCTTATCACTCTCTATAAGTACCTGAAAGGAGGTTGTAGAGAGATGGGGACTGACCTATTCTCCCTAGTGACAAGTGGTAAGACGAGAAGAAATGGGCTCAGGTTAAGCCAGGGGAGGTTTAGGTTGGATATTAGGAGAAATTTTTTCACTGAAAGGGTTATCCAACATTGGAACAGGCTGTCCAGGGAGGTGGTGGCTTCACCATCCCTGGAAGTGTTTAAAAAAAGGGTAGACGGGGTACTTGGGGATATGGTTTAGAAGTAATTTTGTCAGGATTAAGTTAATGGTTGGACTTGATGATCTTAAAGGTCCCTTCCAACCTTAACGATTCTATGATTCAAACACCAGGCCTCCTGGTGGTTTGTCTCACTTCCTTTTTGTTGGGATGGGGTTTGAGCAATCTGGGCTAGTGGAAGGTGTCTCTGACTGTGGCAGGGGGGTGGAACTAGATGATCTTTAAGGTCCCTTCCAACCCAAACCATTCTGTGATTCTATGATTCTATAAAAGAATGAGTAGAAAAGTAGCACACCAGAGGAAATGGGAGTCTTCACTCTGATTTCTCAGTTCTCTTATAAGTTTAAAGTCTTCCTCTCTCTAAACTGTCCCATTGTCTGAAAAATAATGGTGACTGATTCAACAATAATTTCTATCTATTCTACCATGACCATGGCTATTCTCTATCTCATTATTTTTTGTCTTGTATACATAAATATCACATATTTGGTTAGATGAACAAATATGATGTGATTGTTATAAAAACTGCAACACCAAGCTATTTACTGCTCTGATGTTTAATGAGGTCTACCTTAGAGAAATATTTTTTGTAGGAGAAATGCATTTTTTCTTGTTTTGTAATTTTTATTTTCAACCATGAAATATCTAAATGAAACATTTCAAAACAAATCAGTGCAGATAAGAATATTGCAGTCTGATATTTTGATTTAAACTTGATTGAAGATATAAACAAAAAATGAAATATTGGAAATTCTGGCAAGATAAAAATGTTAGTGTTGAATCAAATGCCTTCAACCAGTAACAGTGATACTCCTGTAATTTTCACCTTTCTCCTTCCTCTTTTGTTCATTTTGCTAAATTAAAAACGCAGCTCTGGAGCCTGCAACCATTAAGGCCTAAGTTAACATATGCATGAGTCAGTATCAACCTGAATTCAGATGAACTGAATATTCAGGAAGTTTAATATGTATGTATGTGTGTTGGACTGGCACCTTATAGAAAACCTTACTGAGACAGAAATACAAGCTTTTTTTTTTTTTTTTTTTCTTAAAAACCCACAAAAATTGCTTAGACGAGACTTAAGCTTAGAAGTGATTAGGACAGATTTTGAACTGTACTTTGCGGTACTTTTGAAAATGTGTTCCCTCAAGACGCCAATCACAGCTTCTGAGCATTTAATTTCCTCAGCAGTTTCAGTGCCCCTGCTGCTAGCAGGACTGCCTGGTGTGAGGTTATGGTTCAACTTCTCAGTGCTGCTGTGACAGGCTTCAGGCAGAAGAAATGTGCCACCATATCTGCACAGACCATGCCACACAGCAACAGTTGACCCAGCTGGAAAAGAAGGTGGGAAAAGGAAAAGGTGAATGGAGGCATTTTAGAACTCAGTTATTAAAGAGAAAAAATAAACTGCATTTCAAAGCATTGCTTGAGAGCTTTTTATTGAAAAACATATTTGGTAAGGAAAAAACCCAAATGGGTACACTGTATGAAAAATCCCTTTTAAACATTGCTCATTGTTATTTTGTAGAATAATTTAAAAATTAACTTTTAACAAAAAAAGAATGTGACTCTTGAAGATACCTCTTTCTTTCTTTTTTTTTTTTTCACAGTTGTTACACTAATTTATTTGTAACAAAAGAGAACACTATTTTAAAAAATCCCTGTCAGAAACTTGACTTATGCTTGAGTTTGGTTTAAGATGCTATGTTCAAAGTCATTACCCGTAGCTATGACTTCCAAATGTGTCTAAAGAAGATGGATGATAAAATACCTTTAAAACATATCTTTATTATGCTGGTTCCTATTAATCTTAGTTGTAGGACTATGCGTCATCAGGCAATGATGCCTAGACAAAACTTAAACTTATGACTGCAGATACCTATACACAGAACCAAAGTGCCAAGTAAAAAAAAAAATTATGTTGACCCTTCTTGTGGAAGCCTAGATTGCCAAGTCTGCTCGGTAAAAGAGCACAGTGGCCTATTTTTTTTTTTCTCCAGAAGCCTTCCCTTTTTTCTTTGAACATGTAGGAAAGCAAATTAGACCAGATTAAACTTCCTAGTGCTTAAAAGAAGTGCTGGAACATCATCATATAATATTTTTTCATAGAAGAAATTAGAAATGTAGTTTCTTTCTTTGATTAGAGTTTGAATTTCTGTAACACCATTTCAGCTAAATTTGTTGGAGAATTTCTAAAAACAGTAACTATACTTTCTTTTTTTTATTATTGGGGTGTTTTAGAATTTTCTTTTTGTGTTCACATGGAAATAGTAATTATCATTCATTAATCACTGCATCTGTTGCTGTATATACAATAACAAACTGTACCATGCAGAAGTCTGCCTTGCTCCTAGGTGACTAGAGTTCCAGGGCTAATGCATTTCAGTACTTGTAGTATCCCACACCCTAGTGTCTTTGCAGAGTGAATATATTCTGAATATTTCAAGGATGTATATATATTTAATTACATGTTAAACATCTCAAAAATATTTTGAGCAGACTGGGTCTCCTCATGAATTACTGCTTCATACAGACTTGCTGACTGTCAGTGAATAGTAAGAAGGTGATAGGATTCCAGTAAGCTCTACTACAGGTACGTTAAGGTGACTAACAAGAACACTCAGAAGCAGAATCTCCCTCCATTTCAGTAGAAGATGCAGGTCCTACTTGTGAAGACTTTTTCTGCCATGGAAAACAAGCATAGTTGTTTCTAAGGATCTGTGTTACACTAAAAGCATGGTAAACCATATGAAGCAACTTAAACTGTTGAGGAGGTTTTACTTAAATTTTCTAAAAAATAAATCAACTTTCAGGAAGATAGAGATGCTGAAACTTTCAGTTAGAACGATTAAAGTTTTGGAAAACTGGTTAGGAAGTGAAGAGAGATTGTAATGGTAAATGGCTTATAACATAGATGTTAAACTCTGGAAAGCTGTGAATAATCCTTGCCTGCATAAGTCATCCCATTTATACAACGTAAACAATGAAAGCCATCTGATATAATAAATATAATGCTCTGTTCATACTTACTATGTTATTTCAATGTGTTTTTTTAGGAGAATTTAGCAAAAAGCATAGCAGCTGAAAACAAGTCAGCCTAAAATTCATGTCAAGAAATGAGGATTTTGAAGTACCAACTTTGTAATCTAAGCAGAAAAAAAGTAGCTGAGAGTGAGAAATGCAGAGGTCAAAGACAGTCTGACCTTTGGGTCAGAGACGATGAAAAAAGTAATTCAGAAATGCACTTTTTTTTAAGGGAGGGCAGGGAAAAGAGAGAGGCATTGAATGCAGAAAGCCGAAAGCAATATCTTAAAACAGTAAATGGGAATAACCAAGTAGAATTATACAGGGGATGGGGAAAATGACATGTTCATGTACAGACATAGAAGTCAGCAACCAGAGCAGCAGAACTCATTTTCAACCCCATATCCACAACCAAATCTTAAATATGTCACTGTTCTGCCTCTGGGTATTTACTTCTGCAGTCTGTTCTAGGGCTATCCTTGTGATCATTTCTTACCTCCACTGAGTTAGCCTCTGGGCTCAGCTGTGGAGGCAATGATGAACCTGATGATTTTGGTCAAATTAAGATTTGTTTAATGAACTAAATTTTGTACAAGATAAAGCATGATAACTTCAGGCAAGGGGTTTGAATGATATTAGTCTTCTAGCCTAGCCTGAGATGTAATGTTTGTGAGATGCTATAGCAAGAATTCAATAGTAAAGTATCTTTGTAATTTGCTTTCTTAATGTTACTCTAACCATGTTAGTTTGTGTTGATTTCTGCATCTCTGGCAGACTTGACAGTTCCATCTCTATGCACACAGAGATATGACATTCCCTCTTGTCCTGTCACTGGGTGCCATGGAAAAGCCTGGCTTCATCCTTTCTACTACCCCCTCTAACAGGTATTTATACATATAGAAGATCCTCCTGAGCTTTCTCTTCTCCAAGGTGAAGAAGTCCAGCTCTCTTAGCCCCTCCTCATGTGACATGCTCCAGTCCCTTAATGACCTCCATGGCCCTTC
Organism: Ibidorhyncha struthersii; assembly: GCA_013398815.1. Lineage (NCBI taxonomy): Eukaryota > Metazoa > Chordata > Aves > Charadriiformes > Charadriidae > Ibidorhyncha > Ibidorhyncha struthersii. Next base: position 837,473 of record VZSZ01001654.1, on the reverse strand, counting down.
GCTTGGACTAGATTATGAGGTCTTTTCCGTCCACATTGCCTTGCACATTATGCTTGCCAGTCTGATCTACCACTTTCTCACTTGATAGGGGTTCTTCATGTCCCTCCCCCACTGTTCCTAGTTTAAAGCTGTCCCTGACAGTTTGGCCAGCCTGTTGGCAAAGCAGCTTTTTCACCACTAATAAAGTGGGTGGGTCTTTTCTCTTCCTAGCAGTCCTTAATTCTCAACAAGTATCCCATGGTCATAGAAACTGAAACCCTGCTGCTGACACCAGATGCATAACCAGTTGCTGACCTGCAGGATACATCCACTCCTTCTCAACCCCTACCCTTCACCATCAGGATCGAGAAGGCACCACCTGAATCACCATGCTCTTGACTGTCACCTCTAGAGCCAGGTAGTCATGCTTGATATGCTCCAGGTCTTCTCTGGTACTAGCGTTGGTGCACATATGAAAAAGCAGCAGGGGTCTGCTGTTGCCTGAGGGCTGGACAAACCTTGGCAGTCTTCCCACAATGTCCCAAACCCACCCCACACCAAGAAGCAAATGTCCCCCAACAGCAGGTCAGATCGGCAGCGGGGCACCTCTTTCTCCTGCAGCAAAGACACTGCTGTCACTTGCCACTTCCTCCTGATGCTACCATGTGGCTCAGTCTCAACTAGCTCATATGATTCATTGGAGAGAGTTCCCAATACGTCATTCATCACTGCCAATCTGCAGGTGATGCAGGAGTCATCCTCCCCCGGTGCAAGAAGTCACCAGCTCCCAACCTTCATCATCATGGAAATCTCCATTTCTCAACCTGACAAGCACATACTATCTCCTCTCCCATCAGTACAGTTGGAAGTCCAGGCCCCTGGAGAAGGTCCAGTCAAACTCATTCTCTTCATCTGTACCATTCTCATTCTTCAGACATAAATTTAAAACAAACTGCCGTTGTGACAATACTTTTTTTCACTCTGGTGTTGTCATGAAAGGAAATTCAATTAGATCACACTAATTTTGAGCAGACAGGATGAAGAAATGAAGGAAAGGGACTAAAAGGGTAAGGAAGGCATTGATTCCTTGCCCTGCTCTCACCAAAATCTCAGCAGCATGTTATCATTAGGAGAGTTAGGATTAACCAGGTGATCAATCAAAGATAGAGAAGTCACAACTAGTTCATAGGGAAAGTCCTATGCATTGAAAAGCCAGTAATAACACTTCCTTGAGTCTGTAAAGTCATGTTCTAGGCCAGGTTCTTTGCAGCAAGGGAGTCATGAACTCTCCAGAGGTCACCAAAAGTAATCATGGAGTTGTGAAGCATTGACAATTTATTACAGTTACTGTAAACAAAATCTTGCCTTTCCACTCCTATTATATCCTTCACCTACAAGGCCAAGTGTCAATCTATCATCAGTACTTCAAAATGTATGCACAGATAATTCTTGCAGGTTTGTCACTGTTACTATGCATATGTGTTTTCCTGCTGGTTCATGGGAAATGCAAAGGTTTCCTGGCATCCTGCTTTCCTTTTACTTTGCAGAAGCTGCACCGAGATTCCAATAACACTGATAACAGGTCACAGTGACATCTCTGAAAGTTCAAGGGCACTGACAAGACATGATCCCAAAAGAGAATAAACATGAAATAGTGTGACATGTGGACAGGCTACAGTGAATAATATAAGGTAGATATACAACTTCATGAAATCCCAGAGTGAGGCAGGACGCAAAAGAAGTTGCAGCCAACAACGGATGGCAAACTGCCTGCTCTGAGTATGCCTGAGGAAAGAAAAATGTGCCTTTCCAGGACGATCAGCAAATCTCCACTTCATCTTTGCAACTGGGTTCCTGTTGCTGCTGCCAAAGACAGGAGGGAGGACTGGAAAGAGGGGAAGGAGGCATTTCCCAGCAACAATAGCTCTTCCTCTGAAACTCTTTTCTGGCTGTCTTCCCTGGCCTGGGCCCGAGATTCACGATCTCACCCCTCACTAGGAACAGGACCTCTTCCAGTTATCTGTCAGTTCTTGGGAACTTGAGAAGAGAGTAGGGATGCTTGGATGTGAAACATCGGTGTTAAGGGTGGGCTATCACACCAAAGGGAAGATGGACTGGGGAACAGGGACTGAGATGGGACCGCGGACATTGTACTCCTGAGGAAGAGACAAGGGGGTTCCAGGAGTGAGGAGCGGGAAAGATGGAGGAGTCACGGCCTCACTCAGCTTCCCTGACCTCTTGTCACCTTTCTCCACTCCTTCCCAATGCTTACTATTTTCCCCCAGCTGCACTCAGCCACAGCTGCATATGTCTTTTCCAGGTTTATCTGTTCAGGCCCACGGGTGGGGGATGCTCACCCCAAGCCTATGTAGTTCAGTTCCTGCTCACACTGGCCCACATGGACCAACACCTGCACTAGTTTTGCTTTCACCTGTTGCACCTTCCCATGCACTATACTTAATTATCTGAAGAGTAACAGGAGATTTTTGCCTTGTGGAAAGGGTATCTTGAGCAGGTACTATCTAGTTCCCAGAATACAATACTTCTTTGGCTTCCCATTTGCTTTTGCTGTCTATCTTTTTTCCCTTTCACCCAGTCTGTCACGACGTTGCTTTCTGGGTACCCAAGGTAAGACACCTTGAAGTTTAATCATTTGCTGCAGTGTACAATAGCTAACTGTCTCAACAGAGCGTGTCAGCTACCTGTTACCTTGCAAAACACATCTCTGGATACCTTATCACAGTTCTTGGGTGCGCTCCAAACATCCCACTCCAGCAGAATAACAATGAGCAGGGAACAAGCACAGCCAGATAGTGCCAATCTGAAATGTCAGCACCAAAGGAACCAACCAGCCAAAAACACTGCACAAATACACTAGTCTTGGTCCAGCAATCAAATTCCCTTACAAACCAATCACAAAAGGCAATGGTCCAAACTACAATGTAAAAGAGATTGTAAAAAGCTGACATTAGGCTCTCAGCAGTTTTGGGGACTGAGATTGGAGACATTTATAGAGCATTCCATCTGAACAGATAGGGCCAAGATTTGTACTGGGATAACTTTATATGGTCTGTTCTAAGAGAGTGGCATGAAGAGGTATAAAGGAAAGCAGAGATCGGGTCAAGTAGCTCATTTGTCCCTTGCAGCTCTAGCAGAGACCAGGAACTTATGATATAACAGTGCAGTCAGGAGGAGGGTGGAAACAAGGCCTACAGCAACAAAAACAAATTAAACAGGGAGTCAATGGAGAGTCAATTAAGACGAGTACCACAGCAGACTATATGCAAACTACACTACACCTAGCAAATCAATTAATGTTTGTCCAAAGCTTATTGCCTCAAAGGTAATAGGAAGTGCTGGAGGTGAAATCAAGGTTTGCCTTGAATAGTAGCTGCAGCTTTATCTATCTTTATCTATCTTTATCTTAATTTTTCTATGCTGACAATTCTTTTTTTTTCCCAGGGAAACAATTTTAAATGTTTTAAATAATATTCTCATTGAATAAGAAATTGGAATCTGAGGAACACCAGAAAATAATCTGCAAGTCCAGAACACAAACAAATTTGTTCAGACAATGCTAGTATCGATCAACAATATGGTGTTTATTTCAGAGACTTTTGCTGGAGGGATTTATCAGAAGCCTAGTACTGCAGGGTAGCTCTTCAAACAGCCTGCAGCTCTTTAAAGCTGACACTAACTGTAGCTGACACTACTGCTAACAGTCAGCTTGAGAAGGTCAAGATAAATTATCTTTTCAGATAAGTGCCCACATATTACGTATGTATCAATATGAATGCTACAGATTACGCATGCTAAGATATAATATTATTTTTATAACCATGGAAGAAGGAAAGGCAGAATAGAAAGCCAGACCCCATACTGACTTTATTAGCCTTCTCAAAAGTCTCATAAACCTTCCATTCCTTGAATTTTTTTTTTTTTTTTTTTTCCACAATTTCTGTTTATCTTGTCAAAGGACAGGAAGTTCCTAATGGAAATTAATTTATTTTCCCTGCTAGCTTTCTTGATTAAGCTTTTGCTACAAGGGCTCTCAGTTTCTCTCCTAAGCAAGACTCTGATGGCCTTAGTAAAAACATTAAACACTGCTTTGCACAGACACTAATTTTAAGGATCTCTAGTTTCTGTATAAAGGAGCCTAAGCAGACCCCTTACTGATCCTATCAGCTCTATTTAGTACGCCTTCATTCCTGTCATGGTTGTATTTCCCTTTGGAAATTACACTAAGAGGCAGTGAAGTGCCTATTCTAACAGTCATGTCCTGACAGCCGTGCTATCTGTGGAGGGAGCCCTTCTGAAATGTTGTCTGTTGTATATCAAGATGTATATGAAATCCTTGTGTCTTTTGGGCTAATTTGGAAAGCAATGAGAACCTTCAAATATTTGGATCCAGCTGTCACCACTCATGCAGAGTGACCTCACTGTGCTCGGCAGAGTTATATTAGGAGCTACTCTGAGCTAGCTCCAAACAAGATGATATGTCTACATGATACAAGTCAGAGTTCATAGAAGGAGAGAAAAAAGTATCATTAGGGTAACTAGTAGAGCTGGAAAAAATAGATAAGCTTTCAAGCAATCAAAAACTTTCTGTTAATAAAGTCAGCATACTTCAAAGCTAAATACAGGCTAAAAAATTGCTCTCAGCTTAATAATATATGTTAATTGGTTAGACTGTGAGACAAGGTAGCTGGTACCTTGCAAAGCAGAAGACTGTTTCAAATGGAGAGAGACATTAAACTGTTTATCCTGCTAACAGAAAGAGAATGGGAGAGAGGTTTTATATTTTGTGAATGATAAGATACCAGTACGGAAGTGGAAGAGACAGTATGTTTAAAAAATGCTACTTCTACTGATCTCTATTTTCTTATTAACCTGTTGACTACAGAGGTGAAATCTTGCTTTAGCCAAGATTTGTTTGGTTTATGATACAGTAATTAATAGCCTGGAACATGCACGTCTTAATGTGGCTTTAATTGGTAGAAACTGGTCTTTTGTTTTGACTTCAGTTGTATATTAGGATGTGAGCTGCAATAGATGGGCTGCTTATCCTTGTAGGTGTTGAACAGTATTGACATAAACTTGCTCTAGTTGGCAAGTTATTAATTTTCACTGCCATTAGAACTTTGTCTTTTGAGAGGAAGCCTTCACTGACCTAGTGTTCAAACATGCACATGAGACTGTATCTTTGTCAAGGCCATTGTCAATGCACTGAATGATATTCAGATTTGACCAGTAAATTACTTTCCTGAGTGGAGCTCAGTTTCTTTGACGAACGTGCCCTTCAACAAATAGTGATCGGCAATGTAAGAGGAGGCATTTGTTTAAGTCATACAGATGACTAAATAAGGCATAGGCCTTAAATTCATCCACCCTGATCCATATTTATGTGGTTGCAAGAGTGCTCAGGGATTTTCTAAGTAGTTGAACATACATTAAAGAAACAGTGTAATGATTTTTCTGTTCAGCTCAGGTGTTGTCAAGACCAGTTTTTATTTTGCCTTTCTTAAGGGGATTGGTTTGCAGAGTTAGTTCATCCACTGTACATGGTTCTCTGCAGTGACAAATCTGCTGCTTTTCCTGTCACTTATTGCTTGTTTGATGTTCTATAACTTTCATGGAACTGATACATAAACTCATCTGACGTGGCAGTGAAGGATTACTCTCTCTCTCTTGGATCACTAGAAGTTTCTTTATGCTTATGCTCTCTTTTCTCTCAGTCATATCTATACTTCTTAAGAAGCTCTGCCACGATTTCCATTATTGCTTAACTAATAGAGAAGCCAATCCTTCACCAACTGCTAAGAGCATCATAGCTGGATCTTCAGCAAAAGGACACACCTGAGTCACCTGTTTATATTTTTCATCTTGATGGGCTATTTCTGGCTCCAGGAAACCAATTCATACTTTAGCTTCTTTAGAAGCACACTGAAGGAGTGTGACAAAAAGATCGTACGTTTTGTATTTCTTATTATGGTGTTAAATTACTTAACATGATCTTTGCAGCTTAACTTTTTAAAAATTAAGTGGCTAGGAAAAATTACTATATGTGGTGTTAGAGCTGCTTTTATATTTCTGGTGACTGACCAGTACAAACTGAGACAAGAGACAATGACTAAAGTAGGAATTTTTTTTTTTGGTGTAGTCCAGCAGCGTCATTGCTGTTAAGCCCTGCACAAAATGCATCGGTATTCTCATTTCTATTTTCTGCTCTTGAAAGATTTGGGTTATGGAATGAGCTTAGTGTCAGACACCTGCCTGCATTTAAGCTAGTTACCGTACTTTATTACTTGCTTTTAGCAACTGTTAATACTACAGCTGTTGAAATTACTAGGGTTCAAGCTTCCTTTATTATTAAGACACAATGGTTTTTAACATTATTTTTTTCTGGCAAGGCTTCCAGGCATTCATGACGTGAGATACTGCTACCATCCTTTGACAGAATTTCACTAATTCCTGTATGAGTTATGAAGGGTGCATTCACAACAAGATCAGATTTGACAAAGGTTATACTGCTATACTGCTTGTGAGTACTCCAACTACTAGCTTAATTTGTGATTATAATTTTCCATTTGTGTGCTTCTTATTGACATAGCACCTGATTCTGTAATGAGGACAGCTTGAGGATGCTTTTTGTCACTAAAAGCAGACTGATCCTTTAAGTATTGTTTTATCAGTGTAAGCCTTCATGAAAGACCTTTTATATAGTATTGCCAACTTAATTAACTAGATACAGCTTTTGTTACACTAGTAGGCATGTATCAAAATTTCCAGATTTATTAAATTTGTCATAAACTTCAGTACAAACTCTCCATCAGTGACATCTCCATTAGTGTTAGTATAACAGCACTAATAAAACCCGCTTTTCCCTCCTAAGCAACATCAAGGAACAAACAACCAGTGATATTCATAGTTAACTTTGTGGTTTTCCAGAAAGTCTGTTAGAGTCATCTTACTATACATCAATGAGAGCATGTATAGACATGTGAACCACTGTAGCCATCACTGCTTTCATCCCTTTCCTTTCTGGGCATAAATGTTCTTTCAGTTGATCGACACTATCATGGGTTAACTCATGACTGCATTAAAACTGCCTATACAATAGCTCTCCATGGTGTGATGATATTATGGCATCGTTAGATGGAATTTTAGATTAAAAACCTTTGGGTGTTTTACCTCCTGGAAGTTGAAGTACTTCTTTTTTGGCATGTTGATCTAGGACCTAACCTACAAGAGTGGGAAGAGTAATGAGACTTTCATAAGATAGCAAGTGAAGAAGATGACTGCAAAATTGAACTGACAAGCTTTAAGGTGGTAATGTTCTTGTGTGCACTGGTGACAGCTGGCTGGAAGATTTGTGCTGAAGAGAAGCGGTTCTCCAGCTGGAAAGTATTTGATAAAAGAGAAAAAAAATCTGGTTTTGGCATCTACCTTTGAAACTAATCACATACTCCAAGGAAATAAAATAGATATTGTTCTTTTCAGTAAGAAGACATATTCTTGTGTTACTAAAAACGTAGACTAGGAAATTGGAGTCTAAGTATTCTGAAAGCTTACTTCATAAGGTAAAGAATTTCGCAAAGCCTCCTAACAAAGACAAGCAGTAAATAAGCTAGTTACTGACTACAGCAAGATATGTAAATAGGACTGATGGAAAAGTATCTAGAAGAAGAAACATCTGCAAGGATTTCAGATTTCCCAGTATCTTCTAAACAAGATGGTTGATATGGTCATTGATTCACCATGTATATTTTTAATAAACATGGTCTACCTTTTCTGTTTAGGTTTTTACTCTGTTCAGATTCTTTTGATATCTAGCTAAATAATATGGTTATCATATACAATGTATACGTAGAAAAAGAATCACATCTCTACATTTATGGCTGTTGCCCCAGGGATTTTGAGGGCCAGCTGCTGAATGAGAAGAGTTAATACAGCGTCACGTGAAAATGGAAAGGGTCACAGCTTACCTTTTCCACTTCCATGAAGTCTAGAGACATCAAAACAAGAAAATAAAGTGAAAGACTGTGTGTTTTACCAAGGCAAATTTTATTCTACAATAAAGATGACCCTCTGATCAATGCTTTCAAGTCTGAAAACATCGTCTATAGCCACAATAAAATAAACAAACAAACCAACCAAACACCACAAAACACCTGAATTAAATTTGGAGAAATCTGAAAATGTCTATAAACATTTGTTATGCAACAATTAAAATGGTAAGTTATTCAAGATCAACCTCGTGTTTTGCTCTAATCTGAATATGATGAAATCCTATGAGAAGGTATTATACCACTTATTTCAACCTAATAGAGACCTTCCTTCTTTGTCAGTGTACCCTTTCATTATCCAGCAGTACAGGATTGTCTAGCTGTCTATTCTCCTACATCTCTATCACTCTATAGGTTTGTACTGTATAAAAACATTACTCATTTCCATGCTTCTGCATCTCATGTATATATTCTGGAGAAGGACACATACCCCAGATTGGAGTGTAGTCTGACACAGTAATTAACTTATGTATTTATTAAAGTTCTGTGTTCTTTGTAGGCCATCACATTTTACAGGTGCATTAGAGGTCAAGATGCAACATTGTCAAAGGGTAATCTCTTTTAAGTAGCAGGAATTAACGTTGAAGTATCACAGAAATTATAACTATGTTCTGCAAGGAGGAGATGGCATTTTTTTCATTTTACTCTGTTCTTACCTTGACAGTGTCAAAAGAACTTCTTTTTTGTTGCCTGAAAGGAGAATACACTGTTCACACATTATACATTAAAATGACTGAAAAGGAAGAGGGAAAAGACAGGTTGATAAAATGATCGAATCTGTTATTGAGGACTATTTGTGGATGACCCTTTTAACTATGCATTCAAAAATAATTTAGATCAGAAGGCTGAACATAACCAGTCATCTCGGGTTATTTCTGAACTGCTGCTTGCTTAATATTTTTGGATGACAGGCCCTTTGGGGCAGACTATATTTCTCAATACATCTGAATACTGTGGAAATCACAATATGCAACAAGCATAGTAAGAATCTTAATTGATTAATAAGACCGGAGTATCTAGGACAAGGTGAAGGAAAGACAGAAAAGTTTGCATGAACATTCAGTTGCCAATCAACATACAGTAAAGAAACAAACATTTAAACATCTTTAAGAATGGCAAATTATATAAACGCTTGTTAAATAGCTGAGGCATTTTATGTAAGTGTTGTTATGGGATTTTTTTTTTTCATTCTCATCAAGCACAGACAGAAACAGAAAGTATCTAAATGGCCACTGTGTCTATTTTTTACGCATTCCATAAGACTGATGCTCACAATTACTGGGCATATTGAATTTCTTCAGGACATGCCTTCTATTATTAGAATTTGCAGTAAGCACAGAGATAAATGTTTTTAGCAATGAAGTTTGTGAGCTAAACTACTGTACATCAGATCAAACATTCCTGCACCGTGATGGATGACTTCCCTTCAGCTCTAAACTTCTGAAGCTGTTCTGTTTATTTCATTTCAAGCTCACTTTAATCCACACTTGAAGGAGCCAAATCTATATTCAGCGTTGACACTGCTCTGTATTCCTGTCAGATCTTTCCCTTTATTTTGTTACTGATGCTATTTAAAGGTTCTCCACTAGAAAGCTTAAAATACAAAAATATATACATGTTAATCTTACATTCTATATGAAATCTCTATGATAAAAAAGCAAATGTTTCAGTAGCTAATAAGCACATAGCACGTCTTATGTTCCTCTGGCTAAAGTTTTCTTTTCCCTTTAGTAAAATGTTACAGTAGGTCATCAGATTAGGCTACCAAGCAAATTTTCTTTACCTGTTACTGTCTTGAAAGTTAGCAAGTAAGAGAGAGGCTACATTTGTATTAATGACTTCTTTCTTTTCCCCTCCAAATTCAAGCCAATTAGGCTCTGTATATTCAGAGATGTCTGAAGAGCTTTCAGCACAAATAGTAACTGGAAGCCCCTGTTTTTCAGTGTAAATCCTTTGAATCTGCTGCCAAGATGACACTAGGCCCGAAGAAATCCTCATTATCTTCAGCTGACCATCCTATATCAAACACAGTCTGGAGCACCCGCCAAAATTAAAAGGTTTTGCTGTTGTATTTATGTTTGGTAGCATGCGAAAGACACAATCATAAGACCATAGATTTCAGTTTTCACCATCTCACCCCTCCTGTCTGTAAGCTCATCAGTAAAAGCTAAACAAGAGGGTATGCTTAGCAGCATGGTTCACATCCTAAGCCACTGGCCTGGTGTTTTGGTCTCATAAGCACATTAGACAGCTTTAAGGGATTTGCATTTAACAAATCTGTAAGGAGATTAATTACAGCTTCTTAAGCCACTGAAAAGTAATGTAAAATCAATTACTTTTTTATTGGCTAGGCCAGACCACATGGTAGCAAGCAGGACAAAAATCAAATGAGAACAGCACTTCGGCTCCCCATTTCAGGTTCCCATTACCAAAGACTTTTCAGATATGTGGAGATGATCATGAAATATGGGATAATGTTAGCTAATTTTTAACAAGGGGACTTTTTTTTTAATTCAGTGATGGCTAGACATAAGGCCTTTGTAGGACTACAGTGGTCTTTTGTATTTCACTGAAGACTGCTGAAAAATTCTGCAGATAATGAATAGAGGTCCAATGTTTTCTCCCTGCAGATAAACAGCCATGGATTTATCACTTGATAATCAATGCATAATTCAGTGGGAACAATTCCGTTTGTCTGCATCTAGTACACTGTATGATTTTTCACAAGGCATTTTAAACAGTTCATCATGAAGAATCAGATGAGATTTTACTTCCGGACTTTCGTAAACAAGATTGAAAATATTTGCTGAGTTTTTATCTAGGGATATGCCTGTAACACAAGTATAAGTATAAACAACCTCCCCCCTTAAGTTTGTTTTCCTCATATGCTTGACATCACCCTTCTTCTACAGTTTCTTTAGAACATAGGATATTTTACAGTGATTTAACACACATTTATTGAGAACAAAAACTAAGGTCCTACTGGCCAGGAATGCGTGCAATCAAAATAAGAACAGGCTGAGCTGAGCTCTTCTCCCTTCCTTCTCCCAGGTTCAGATTATATCCCACAGCAGAAGGCCCTCTCTGCATGGCAAATCACACATAGCTGAGACACACGATGGTGCAAGTCTGCACACATGAGACAAAGACACACATGTTCAGCTGCTGCAAAGCAGTAAGAAGTCTCATTAGCTGGGAAGGAGGCAGAGAGCAGCTACGTGGCTGTGAAAGAACCATTTTTTTGTGGATTGCTAGAGGGAAGATAATGGAGGGGTAAATCTAATAAACCCAAGACTGCTATTAGTATAGTGCCTACTAAATTCTTTAGAGTATTTCATGTTCAATAGTGACTCCAAATCCAAGTATTTCGTGACCCACCAGGGAGCCTAATCCTTGGTGTAGAACATATATGCTAACTGGAAAGGGAGTCCTGCTGTGCTTTTTCTCATTTCATTATACAGCCCCAAAATATGTATTTGGAAGAGAACACTTTCAACTAATATTTTAACTGAGGTGAGCTAGGTCCATGAACATTACTACCACACATGTTAAAATTTGGTTGAGTTGTAATTGCAAGCTGTTCTTGCCAATGAAATATTATTCTCAAAGCTTCTCCATCAACAGGTATTTTAAACCATTCCCCCTGATTAATATCAATTTATATAGTTTTTTACATGTTATTTTCTTGAAAAACATATTGCTATCACTTCATAACAGTGCATGGATAAAGATAAGGTAAGATAATTGTTGGCAATGGGTATATAATGCCTCTTCACAGCAGTGAAGTCATAATATGATGTAAATACATCCATTAGTAGAAGGCTCAACAAAAACAGCATTTGGTTTTAAAGGTGTAAAGGATATTAAGCAATTCCTAAACCTTGCACAGATACACTGCACTGGGATTAATTCAGCCGAAATTAAAAAGGAAATAAATAAACAATATAAACAATGAAACTCATTGAATTAATTAATACCATTGTGTTATCCTTAAATAGCTTAGAGCCATAAAATATAGATTGCTTCAGGAAACTCACACACCTCACTTTCTATTTCAAAATAATTTTGTCTTCCAGTGTAAAAATATCTTACAAAACAGTGCTGGCTAATCCCAAATCAAAAGAGCTTTTGTCTGGAAAAACAATAAAGATAACCACAAAAGTAAGTCTTGAAGAACAAGAATCCTGAAGAACAAACACTTTCTGCGAAGTTCATTATGAAAAGAGATACTGCGCTCTGCTCTTGTACAGAGTAATAGGTTTTACCAGTTTGAAAAGTGGAGGAATGACTCAGTTCTGCAGCCACTTCCAAGTGGGTTGGAGGGCATCCCCCTGCAGACTGTGGCTCTGTTGTGTGTTAGGGATGGATGGAGACTCCATGAGCTCCCTCATGTGCATGCCTCAAGCATTCTCTCATCTGGTTGTTAGGAAAAAGATGGGTGCGAACAATTATGTAAGACCTTCTGGCAAAATAAACAACCGGCTGGTTTTGCCTCTTCTCCATTTACTTAAATCAAAATACTCAAATAACAAAGCAGTGATTAGGGAAAGACTTCTCCTTCTGTCATAGGTCAGGAATGTGACTGTCTGCTTTTAAGATAAGGCTTGGCAAAATCATTCCTGGCCAGAGCCCTGGCACACTGAATTAGATAGGAATCTAATTGTGTCCTTTTCACAGCAGGTCTTCAGATACTTATCTGATGAGAGAACTCGGTGAAATTTCCCATTCGAGCCACTAAGTGTCATAACAGGCTGAATACCTAAGAATGATGTCTTGGAGTTAATAAATCCCTTCTGGGGGGAAAAAAAAAGTTTTAAAAAATGTTCTTCAATCGCTCAGGTTTTGGTCACCTACTGACTAATCATCTCCTGACTAATCTTCCATAAAGCTGAAGTCTCAGTGGTTTCCTCTTACCCCCTTCCTGATTGGAAAGTTGTATTCTTCCAGACAGGAAGCAGAAGCAATCTCGTGACATACACAATCATTAACAAGTGCAGCCAACACTTTGAAAAATGAGCAACAACAAAAGTAAATTCTAAGGTTATGTACATGTTTTCCTGAAAATTATTCGCTCATTTCTAGCATATTTCTATAAATGACAATATAGAAAGTGTTGAAAGATATATATGGTGTCTGCTTAGACAAGAACATGCTGATAAGGAGTGGCACATGTCATGATAGAAACATTTCTTCTTAGCTCATTACCTCCCATTCTTTCCAGTTTCTCCTTCTCAGCATAATGCTGAAATATGACTAAAGCAAAAACAATGATTAAAATGTCAGAATGCTCTGTCTTTCACTGTCCATCTTATTTTTATCATGTAGTCAGATAGGTACGTACAGTTGTGGAGGGAAAATGGTAACTCCGAGGCTGAAATTATTACTGATTTAAAAGATGAGCATTGTGCTTTACTGCTTACTCCATGTGAGGGTCTGTAAGTATATATATAGAGAGAGATGAGGGACTGCGTCAGTGCGTGTGTGTGTGCTTGTGTGCATGTGCATGTTATATGCGGTGTAATCTTGCAATCATCAGAAGGCTTATTTTTGGTGGGATGGGTGACACTTCATATATATTTAGCAGCACAGCTTGCCTCCTTAGAAAACTGTTTGCAATGCTATTATTGAGCAGTATTAAACACTGAATGATTCTGCCTATCTGCAATATAAAACATTCATGAAAATTTCATAGGTCCTTTTTTGCAGCAGGCACGCTAAGTAGATTCTCTGCAACTGCATTATGGCCACATTTGCAATTTTATAGTTAAAAATATATTAGTACTTTAATTATTAATCCTAATATGCAGGGGTTTATAGCACTCTGATAAAATAGTCTCCAGAGAAGGCAAGTTCTCAATGAGAAAAGGCAAAATATGTCTGGAATAGAAATTATCACCCTCTTCACCTTTGAGTGATGTAACTAATCTTCACTAAATCGAATTCATATAAGTTCTATGAATTCTGTCACAGTATATAGACTAGCTTGTCCTCCATTCCTCCCCAAGACATACCCACCTGGGGAAGGACACTACAAGATTCAACCATCTGTGGGAGAGCCAGGGAAGAAGGATTGTTCCTTCTGTGCATTCATATAAGAAATCTGCAGTCTGCCTCACTTTGTGAACAGTGGAGTTCCTCTGTTTCTTTGTCATTATGAGTGCTGCTAAGAAAGGGTAGGTTACGGTAGGACAGCATTTGCCCAAGTTTGCACGTGACTTCAGGTTCATCCTTGTAAAAGGGCATCTGCTCTTTCAGCCTGATGACTAAAAGGCAGGCAGATACCATTTCAAGGACTTCCTTTAGCTCATGGAGTACAAAAACATGTATCTGAGCTACATCCAGACTGTGAATCACTTAGGCATGAGTAGACCCTTCACCATGGAGTGTGCAGGCAGGAGTAGGAGAGTATCTTCCTGCTGTCTAGCTCCCCCCTCCTCAGAGAAGCAGTCAGCAGCAAATAATGATTAACGAGACGATTCTACCACATGACTGTATATTTTAGTATACAGCTGTTATCCGGAAGTAAAAACAACTCTCTAACCATTGTTTGGATTTCTGTGGCCCAGAGATGCCCTTGCATAGCATCATTTATAATAGTTTTAAAGACAGTATCTGTAACATGTAGATGCACTGTTTTCAATGGAAACAGCAGCCAGTGTGTTGAGATCACTGACTACAACTGCTGTCTCTCTTTCACTGTTATTTCTCTATGTCTACCTGATATTTCTTGCTTTATAGACTTTAGACTATAGTCTTTTAGACTATAGCCTTTGTAGGGCACACTGTCTTCTTGTTAAGCATTCATAAAGACTACCTCTGTGCTCTTAAATAAAATGGGATTGAGCCTACTCACTAGTCTTCAGGCTGGAGGATGCAGCAGGACTCCCACCTATACATCCAAGCTTTCTCCCTTCCCAGGACAGTCTTACCTCACTATAGTGTCATTCAGAGCCGTCCCTGACTTGTGCCATCCCTCGTAGCAGCCCCAGCCAACACCTCGGCAATCACGACACGGCACAAGCCAAAACCCTATGTATGGAAGTGTGCTGATGACTAAACAGCTGTGGAAGAGCGTTCAAACCTGAGTCTTCTTAGATGCAGCTACAGGTGCTTCTACAGCACTGTGGGGTCCTGACGTGCATTTTGGCTTCTTTAACCTGCAGTGAAAGTATTATCAAGGTTTAGAAGAAGCTCTGGTCACTATTAAGCAAGTCAGAAGTCTGCTAGGTTCTGCATCTGTGTTTCAGGGCATAAAGATGTCCCTATTATGTAAAAGGAAAATCAGATGATCCTAGTTAATTTTTCCAGTGATTCGAGAGTCCTACAGTCCCTGAACAGATTGTTGTGTTTGTGTCACCACTTTACCTTGATACATAGCCTGTGCCTCTAACTATCCAGTCTGTACTCATCACAGCTGTTTCTGATCACATTTCCACTGGAAGCAAGATACCAATATCTTTCTTATTTTCTGTATTTCCCATGGAAAAAAATTCCTTGATTCAAACTGAATGCCAGATAGATAAATTAGAATCTCTTTCCTCTTTCCCATGGATAGTCAATAGAATTACATTATCAAAATAGTACCCAGTTTTATTAAGTTCTTCGACATCTCTAAATCAGGGAACGCTAATTACTATAGATAATTCAGATATGAATGTGATCTTTGGATTCTTTATTCTATCTGAATCAAAAGTCTCAGATTCTTTATTCACTTGTCTTGGGTGGAATTTTACCCATGTCAAGTGAAAAATGAGGCAGTCACACAGGTCATTATCTTCCAACCATACACTAGATTGTAAGAAATAGAAAATATGTCATTTTTAAAAGCCAGCTTAATGAACAATTGAAGCAACTTGGCAAACTTGGCAAAAGTTGAGATGATGTCTCTTTCTAATTGGATACCTGTAAACCAAGGTGGAATTCTCTCCTTTTTAATATACACGTTTTTTCAAACAGCAATTTAACATTCTTGTCAGTGTTATGGAGGTCCAGTCAGAATATCACAGTGATTGCTTCCCGTTTTCTATTAAGTTATTTAAGATTAGTTAAAATGTAAAAATCTAAAAGTTGTTATAAAAAGCTGGTTAATAAATCTAAAATATATTGAAAGTTCAATTAATGCAAAGATTGTGCCTGTAGAATTGTACAAACATAGACTGTTCATCAGAATTGAGAGATGATTATTTTTTTCAGATAGAATTTTGTGCAAATTTGAAGCGATTTTCTATTCTCTGCTCTAACGACATTTTGGTTATCTTATACCTTTAAATGTGCCTAATTTTACTGGCACAAACAATTGGGAAAAAAATGAGTTATAAAGCTGTATTCAGCAATTTTTGTTAAAGCTCATTTTAACATGCACTTTCGTATCCAGAAACACATGTTCTTCAAGTTCTTACATAATCTTTTCATGAAGGAAAAGAAACCCTGTGATTTATCACCCAGTCAAAACTGAGTTGCACACCTAGCAAGATGAATATTTATGAAATTTTTGCTGTCTAGATCCTCATCCTGTACTGAATGCCATGAAAATACACTGATTTACATCAGCTGAGGATCTTTCCTTAATACAGGAAATCTTATCAAAGATATTTTGCAAGCAATAAAGAAACTAAAGCTGAATTTTTCATTCTGAAATATTGTCAGGTCCGTTATTAATATACCTATAAATATCATAGAAGTCTAATCTGATGAAGCTATTGTAACTCTTTTAGCACCACAGGTTTTATCATTCCTTGCTCAAAAGTAGTACCACCTAAAGGAAGAACTTTGTTTCTGAATGCAAATAAGACTGTACAATGTGTTGAGGAAACCTGCTGTGTTTAGCTAACAGGTCTCAAAAGACTGGGAATTGGGGGTAAGAGTGAAAAATGATGTGCTTAGGAAAGAAATAAAGAAATGTTTCTATTTAGTTGGTTTTGAAATTAGTTAATGTGGTTTAGATCAGCTGCAATTTAGTAGTATCTTGCTCTGGTTAGTATCTAAATATTCAGGTATCAGTAATATTTTAACTGAATTAAATGGTTATAATTATACTTACCCAATGTTTTATCCATTTAACTTTAAATGGGCATTCCAGATTTCATTTTTTACTGCTCTGCATGTTGGTAAACAAACTAAGGAACATTTGAAATACTGTCAAATCTAATACATAGCTCTACTGAGAAGTGATATTTTCTTCAGCCCTGAAATGCACCTTTAAATACAAGGAGTTGAATAAGGGTAAGCACCAATCAATCTCAATTACAAAGATAATGCTGAACACAAAACCCCCTTAGTAAAAAGTAAGGAACAATTTGCAGCAAAATATATTTGAGCCTGAAGAACCAGACAAAAAAAAAAAAGATAGGCCCTTATAGTCAAAACTCTTTAACATTTGTCTACATTGTATAAACTCCTATTTCTAAAAAAAAACTGAGAGGCAAGGGGGAAATCAAATTAAATTCTGCCTCTTTGAAAAGAGGAAATTATGCCTGACATATGTCAAAATTCCATCCCAAGAAATATAGCAGGATGGATTATGAGAGAAATGATCTCTACACTTCTGCAGCCAATTGGTGTTGGCTCTAGCTCAGGTATGTGACAGGAGGTCGCAAACTTGAGTTGCCCTGCTAAAGTGCTGACTTGATAGAAAAACCTAAACTTCGGTTGTTGCCAAACTGTTTCCTCCAGGTAATAGCTGTTTATCTATTTACATGCTCTGCACAGCCTCTCTTCTGTAAAGCTCTGCACTTGTGTCAGAATTGCCATAAACTACAGTCAAGGCGCACCAGTTAATGGATTGATTTATGTTGAAAGTATTACCTCGTAAACAACTAATATGCAGGCTTCATCATTTTATTTTTTCCAGTACATATTTCATTGTGCTAATCATAATTCCTGTGAAGGCAATCTTTATTCACAATTAAATTGTTACTTGGATATAAAAAATACACAGCACAAGACCTTTCCTTGGTCTTTAAAAAATGTCTTGGGAGAGCAATACCTGACCATAAGTTAAATACAGCTTCTTTAAACAATCCAGCTTATAAGACTTTGCTTTCATAACTGATTAAGTAATGAACAGTCTGGATGCTTTGCGGGTAAGAATGTACAATATTTTCTTTTGTTGGAAAGTATATTTTATAAAGATCAAATGTCTGGACCCAAGGCAAAAAAGAATGAAGGGAAAGTAAAGCAAAATGTCATCAGGAAGGTTCTAACTAAAACATGTGATTTGCTTCCTTCTTTTATTTGCTTTTTTTAAATATTAAATAAAGTCTGAAAGTCTGTGCTAAGTAGAATTTTTTGTGAAAACAGGTTTTACAGGCTAATTGGTGCCTCATTTCTTAATGCATTAATGATATAAACACGGAGTGACAAAAAGATTTCTTATATCCATAAACTTTGAAAAAAATGGGACACAATATCAGGCAAAGTATCTTTAAAGAAATTATCTCAGAGGTCCTTCAAGATAGGTCTCATTACTGTTTGAAGATTCTGCTTATACAGAGACATTAGAGAGGCTATTGCTTGTCACTTAGCTAATGTTTATGCCAAAGCCAGATGTGCACAACCCCTTCACCAAACCTTTATCTGACGGTGAGAGGTCATTACATTACTACACAGCTGAGGCTGTGCAAAGTTTTACCCTAACAACAACGGAAACCTACTTTTAGAAAAAGCAGTCAAAGCTGCCATACTTAGGGTGTAGGTACCCCGGTGATGGCTGGCTACATGTGATACTGTTTATCTCCTTGTGAAGAGGGATCTTCTTGCAAGGAAGGGGGGGGAGGGGGAAGAAACATTTTAGAAGGCTTTGCTTTGCTTTCTGTGCTAAAACATAATAAATAAATAAATAAATAAAGCTCACTGTCTTAATACAAACACTTCCACAACTATTCTCTCCATCCAAGGTTCTGTGCAGTCTCCAAAACATCTCACCTCAGTTTAGTATTGCTTTCAGCTTAGGCTGACTGACCTTTCCACGGCCATAAATGGCCCAACATGGGCTTGTGACCGACCTCTTTAGCAGTATTGGATTCTGGCTCATCAGTTTCAATTTAGATGTCCCTTATCTTCTGCTAGCTTCCCACAGTCCCTGCTAGGTGTCGGTTTATTCATACTATCTGCTTATTTTCCCTTCAATTCAACTCCCTGACCTGCTTACATTCCAGTGTTGGCCATGCTTCTGCTGCATTGACACAAGCCTCATGCCTGAAGAAAGCAAGCACTTGATAGACCATGTTTCTGTATCTCGCAGACTGGTCCAAAGACCTCTGCTTTAAATCTTTAGAGAGCCTTAATTTGGAGACTTCTGATTCAGCTCTTCAGTCCTAACATGCCATTTCCATAAAATCAGGGAAAAAAAGAGATTCTCTGGATAGGACCTTGATGTGGGAATGAAACCAAGTAGCATGAAGATTAACAGCTCTTCGGTCAGCAAGCAAAACAAGAAAGCAATGATTATTCTATGATAAACTCCTCTCCTTCCCCCTTCTTCAGTATTCATAGACTCTGTGTTGGATATATGCCATGTTTTGTAATGCGCAATACAGCGTGTCTGCAAAGCGAGGCTTATTAGCCCAAGACAAGTGATGCAGCGAAGGCAGGATGCTAGTAACCATGTTACCAAGTGTGGTACCCCTTGAAGACAACCTTGAGTAATGGTTCATTTGTACAAAAAATTTTGAAAGAATTTCCCAACAGGAGGTGAAGTGTCTAGAAACAAAATTGCAACATTCCCTTACAACTCAAGCTAATAACAGAGAGCAGCCATTGAATGACCATTAATGATGACTGCTAACAGTGAGAACAAATCATCATAATTCCAGCTACACATAAGAATGGGCTGAGTGGAAATGCATACTCTGACCAAGCAGAAATATTTACAACTGAATTAACGGTGTAACCTTATTTCGGCACCGGGGCCCAGAAAGAACAAACCTGTTTCCCACAACACAAAACAAAACAGCTTGCGTGGAGCAGTTTAGTGCAACACTGAAAGCCGGGGAATTGGCCTCTTGAACCTCTCAAACTTCACATCAGTGAGGAGAGCACATGCTTAAATTCAGCAGCTGGCGTGTGGCCATTCACACATAGCAACGGGTAAGGCAGGTGCTGGGACCTCAGCACTGACACGCAAGGATACTTCTGCACAAAATATAAAAATAACGCTAATTCCTAAATTATATAAGGTATCCCTGAACCATAATGAGTTTGGTAAACCTAATAGCCACCCTGCGCTGTGATTAACAGAAAAGATGGAGAACCATGAGATTCACAAAACGCAGTCACCGTTTCTTTGTCTCATTTTTCTGTCCCTTTATTTAATAGCACTGCAAATAAGAAGACAAAGCCCGGTATTAACAAAAAATGGGGTGGGGAAGACAACAGCTGCCTGAAAGAGTCCAGCTGTGCAGCCTGGGTTCTGCTTTCAGGCTTGTTTTGTGCAAAGTAAGTGAAACTGAAAGCTTGTAATAAAAGACCAGTGATCTCCAAGGTTTCGCAACTTGTTTTGTAGTTCGTAGGAGGTTTGCTAAGACCATGCTGGCACAGACGAGAAACAGAAGTGAAAGCAGGGAGGAATTTGCATACAGAGTGCAGATTTCATTGTTCATAGCAAAGCTGCCCTTGATTTGCTTCAATCGTTGTAACAATCAGCCCAGCCAACTGTTTACATGCTCTCCATTGTGCTAGTGTTGGCTAGGAAATGGCAGGCGCAATGAGATTTGCTCTCTGCTGGCACTCTGGGGAGCAGCGGGAGTTCACACACTTGACAGACATACAGACAGACAGGCGGACGGGCCTCTCTTTCCAAGAAACAAGAGAGTGGCTTGCTTGCTCTTGAGCTGTGGTGTGGTGGCGGTGCAGCCAGGTTTGTGGGTGAAAGCAGGGCACGCAGCATGCTTTGGGTTCCAGGGAAGAAAGGGTGAAGGTTTAAGTGAAGTGTGGAGAACCGAATCCGCGTAAGGATTTAAACAACNGAGGGGCCAGGCAAAATGTATTCATGCATAAATCGCAATTGAAAGGGTGTAAGAAAGGGCTGAAACTGAAGCTCTACTAAGGAATACGTAAATAGTTGTCCTTTTCCTGTAAAAGGGACAGCACTGTTGCTGCTGTCATAGCAACATAGTCACAGCTGTAAATATAATAAGCTCGCAAATTTAAATATAATCACAATCAAACAGAAGGCCCATGAAAGACAATCCCCCTGTCCTCCCCCCTCCCCCCTACATTCAAGGCAATCTTAATGGGTTTAGGTTGATAGGCTCTTCCTTGGCCCACCCTGGTCTGATTTGAAATGCATGGATGAAAACACTTCCCTAAGCTATTTGACAAACTTCCTAGAAAGGTTAAGACAAAGCATTTCTTAACTTGTGGAGTCTTACTCTTAGATCCACTTTCTAGAACAAGAAAAGACATCCCTGAGGAATAAAGGAAGGTTTAAAGTCATGTGATCAGAAAGTGTTTGTAAACCAATTTGTTTTTAAAATTTGCATAGTTTACAGAATAAAAAAAATCCTATGGCTGAGGATCATGGCCGAAATAGGTTTGGAGGGGGGTTTTATATTATTTTTTCTTTTCTTTTGAAGTCTTAACCACAACCACTATTATTAAGGCAAAGCCAAAATTTATTGCTGGGAGCACACATACAGCCGATACATTACTGCAGACAGCAATCAGCAGTGGGACACATTCAAATGCCTCAATTTCTCCCTCAAAATGTAGGTGAATTATGCTCCAAATCTTCGCTGACTATTGGTGAAGAAATCTCAGTTGGCAGTAGTCTTACTCTTTCTCATCAGCCTACCTGCTAGAATTATGTGATATGCACCCCTGAAAAACATAGTCTGCGCTCAAAGTAATTGGGGAAATACGATGACTAACCTACAGAGTAGAAGAGTGAGGGAAGGGTTCCTCAGCCAAACAAAACACAAAGGAATGCATACTTGAAAACAGAGAAGTAAGACTGGTGCTATCGAAAGGCCGAATCCCCCAGTGAAACAAAATATCCAGGAATATAATTTAACAAGTTAGAAAGCAAAGTAAGCATTTTACACCTCTATTAAATTTTTCTTACAAGTTTTCTCTGCACATACAGAAAAGATGAGAATGCCATTTCCTTTATATGGATTGTTAAAGTTTTGTTAGTTGTGATTTATTTGTACAGGTCTGACTAATGACTTGAAATGAAATGGCTATAGCAGGGAAATGATAAATTATCTAGTGTATAACACTGCTTAAAACCTAAACATGTGTTTATAGTTGCTATTCTGGGATAGCTGCCAAAGGGACATTTTACTTAGCAAGTTATGTTAGCGTAAGTATTTTTTTCCTATAAACAACAAAAAAAGTCTCCAAAAATAATAAGACTGGGGGGGAGGACTCTCATTTGCCTGCTGCTAGGAAGCACCAGGAATCAGATTTTCAAAGGAATTTCCATGTTGTTTTAATTAAAAATTCATTTCTTAGTATCATCTGGGTAAAATTTTCAGAAAAAGTACATGCTAGAATATAAGTACACCTACTATATAATCTAGTTTTATGATAAAGAAGCAATTCCTCAGCATGGAAGGCTGTGATTGTCTGTAAAGTCAGTTGTAGTGCACAGAAGGAGGTTGTGCTTCACTTTTCAGAGTTAGATGAAGAAGTAACTTACAGTCACACCACTGAGAACTAGCAAGTACAAATGACATTCTTGACAATTCTTTGAGATAAAGAACTGAAAATGTATAAATTTTATTCTTGACAATTCGTTCTGAACAGTGACCATAATATAGTTGAATGAAACACTTTTAGTGACTGGAGAGAAAAAAAAAAAAGCCTAAAGTTCACTATGTAACATTTATCATTAAAAATCTTTATTTCATTAAGGTCTTTATGACATAAAGACATAAACATGAAAAGAAATAATAATAAAAACAAACATTTAAAAGTCATTGAATTAGAAACTCACAGTAAATATACGCATCATCGAGCTACCAAAAAAATAAAAGGCATTCCACAAAATCAGAAGTAATATTCAAGTGAAGAAAATGGAAAAGAATTAAAGTTCAGCAGGTTAAATGTAAATCGTAATAAGGCCAGCCAGAAAATATTTTTCTGAGCAACTTGCTAAAGGCATAAACCTCTTAATAAAAACATTTTGGAAAAAAAAACAACTTTCAGGAGTAGGAAGCTTGCTGAGACCCAGTGGGGCCAATAGATAATTGAGTTGAAAAGGAGAACTAAAAGAAAATAAGGCAGAAAAGCTAAGTGGACTTGTTATATCAGTGTTGATGGGAGGGTTTGAGGAGGTTCCCATACCAGAGTCTGGCCATCCAGGGAAGAAATGTCCAAAATAAGCACTGTCATAGAATCACAGAGCTACAGAATCGTTAAAGTTAGAAAGGACCTCTGGAGGTCATCTGATCCAACTCCCCCCTCAGCCCCACCAATTACACTATTTACCCCAAAATTTGAATGAAACTCAAATACAAAATAAATGATCTACCAATGTTTTTAGCTCATTGTTTTAATTAGCAAGATGATAACAGATTTGATACAATTTTTTCCAGGGTAGTTAAAGTTGGGACTGACTATTGATTGGCTGAATTCAGTATTCATGAGTGCAAAGCAATATACATTGTAGACAAAAATAACATATTTATATACACATATGGCGATGTTCACTATAATATATTGGGGAGCATTGTGTACAATTTAAGGAAAATATCAGGTCTAAAAAATACTATACACGAGGTTCAGATACATTAAAAAAAAAGCCAATAAAAATAACAAGCAAGCAAACAGAAAAAAATTGCATCTGTTCTTGAAAGATGCATGCGGTTCTAGTTTCCTTATCTCAAAAAGGATATAGTGAAGTGAGAAAGGAAAAAACACTGGAAACAAGAAAGACCAGAGGTACTGAGCAACCTTCATCCAAGAAGAAATACAAAGTAACAGGCAAAAAGAGCAAGAGTCGTTATGGTGGACAGAGAAAATCTAAAAGATAGTATAGTACAGGTCAAGAAAATCGTGATTCATAAGATCATGAATGAATTGGCGATATTTCGCACACCGTCCAAGTATGAAGTCATCCAATGAAATTAACAAGTAACATGAATACAATCAAAATAAAAGGAAGAGCTTCTTTTCATCCATTGTGCTATTAGTGCCACAGGATGTTGTGTAGACTAAAAATAGATGTAAACAAAAAAAAGAATAGGTGGAGGGGAGGCTGTGAGCGGGCTAATAAAGTCAATGGCCTGGATGTAACCTACTGCAAAGGAAGTCCTTAAATTGCTAACTGCTACAAACTGGGAAGCCATCGAGAGGTAAGCACTATTCCTTACCTGCTTTCTTTAATATTTGCTAGTGATAACTACCGAAGGCAGGATAGTAAGCTAACTAAACATTTCATCAGAGCTAGTGCAGTCATTTTTACTCATATTCTTAAGGAAACCAAGTGAAAACTGATGAGCAGATGGCCAAGAGATAAAAACAATAAATGAGTGGAGTTTATCAAAATCAGGAAGGCTGTGAAAAAATCTGGCTGAAAAGATAGGGACTATCACAAAGTGAGTTATTAAAGAGAAGGAACTAGACCAAGACAATCATTAAAAAAAAGACAATGATTTACCAGGTTGGATGGGTCACTACACTAAAGGGGTCCAATATTGTCCTTGCTCACACAACAGACAGGGATACACCCTTCTTCTGTAAATGGAGCAACTGGATAGAGCAGTTTTGTATAGTTGCACATACTGATCCTAACTTTTCGAGACAGCCCTGAGGGAAGAAAGGATGGGAAGAAAATTGAGGGCAAATGCATTATGTGAACATAGAAAATATAGTGCAATCACATCCTAGATGCTGAAGAAGTATATATTCTCCCACTAATTAGAGGTACTCTCCTAAATCATACAGAAATATGTACTTATCTTTTATTTCCGGAGAGTAACCCCAATTAGACATGACCTTTGCTGAAATGGCCAGCAGGCTGTGAGGAAGCTCTTCACATGACATGACTCCAATAGTCTAAGAGAAATATAGAGGTGAGGAGAAAATGTTAACAGGGGACAGATCTTAAACAACACTTGTTTTGGGGTCAAATTGTTGTCCTTTATCTCTTAATCAGTCATAAATATTTACAGTCCATTTGTCTCAGCAAGAATGTCTTCAGTTACCAGACATGGGTCTGTTAGGCTGTTCCATTCATTCAGTTGTGTCATTTCCTTGTTTCATTAAAGACAGCTTTCATTTCAGAGGCCCAGCATGGGTTTGCATTTGGAGGGGGGTAGTGGAATTCAGCTCACTCTGTTAATAAAGCTGTGCATGGTTCCAGCTTGTTATCTTTACATTTTACCCTGCAAGGACAATTGCTTTCCATTAAAAAAAAGAAATAAAAAAAATTCTAACTCTGTTGCTGTTGAAAGGCAATCGTTCTGATCACTTCCCGCCAACAAAGGGCTACAGTTGAAAACGAGTGTTTTACTGTGGTTGTGGGTGATGAGGTTCTCTCTTTGATCACTACATACAGGAGAGAGATCCACGTGTCTGAGTGGACCTGTGCTTGCTTTATTCTTGTGCCTCAAAAGGGCTGCTGAGACTGCAGCAGGGAGCAAGAGGGCCACGCAATTCCTTCAGCCTCCCTTTGATAGTGTGTGTAGCGGCACACTGTTCCTGCTAATGTGCTTCTTCAGTGTTAACCTTCATGCTGAGGTGACGGACACAGATCACCCAGTCCTTCTGGCAGCAATATTTGAGATTAATTTCGTCTGCATTTTCTGCACTGCTCTGCCAAAGCAATACTTGTATACCTTGATTTTTCAGTACGGAAGTGCCAGGTCCTAAAAGAAGTTGGGCATCATGACACACAGCTCGGTAATTCCTAAAAGTGTGATGCCAAGCTCTGAGCATGCGTGGCAGCCTGGGCATGGCCCAGGGCTGAGAGCTGTGTCTCTGTTATCTGCTCCCTGCCAGATGGGTGCTGGTTAGTGCAGTCCAGGAGGGACTTCTCCTTAGAAGCTGGCGCCTGGCAATCCCAGCTCTCATGCTATCTGAACAGTTTGTCTGAAGGCAAACCCAGCTCCCTACCCTCCCAAATGTGTCTCATGTTACGGGTCTCCCTTGTGGATGCTTTAATCCATCACTTTAATTAGGTTCACTACTGCTGGAGATGTGGGTACCCTGGATTGACAGCTACCTCTAGGTTTGTTTCTAATATCAGACAACTTAATGGAGAAAAATGTGTTGGTTTCCTGTGAAAAAACAAGAAGTGAAGATCTCAAATGAAAAGTATGAGATAGGGTCACAGAGAAAAAAAAACAATAAAATTCAGTCTACTTTATGCTTGAAAACATATTTCATTCTTAGCTGCCCAGGGACCTTTCTTCTAGAATTCCTCCCCTCTGAGCTCTACCCTGAGAGCAAACAGGGGAGGCAGAGGGTGAGGCTCCTGTAGACCGCTGGGGCTAAGCTGGCTTTCCTTTCTGTCCACTCTCACCGCTCAAAATGGAGCCATCTTCTCGTCTCCTACCTGTTTGTTATTCTTAATTTCTTAATGCCAACACTTTCCCCTTTCAGTTCACAAGAAACAGTCAGCAGGACTCTGGGTGAAGGACAGAGGTACATTAAGTTTACTATTAAAGCGATTTCAGAGGGGCCACAGTATCCCAAGTGCTACAACAACATCCTGGTTCACATTACAGGGAATACCATTGTGCATACTTTTTAAACTGCTTTCAGATCAGAATAGTTTAAATGTACAATGGTAGTTTTAACATGCCTCTATGAATGAAAACAAGACACACCAGCAAGGCCAGTTGCAAAGTCCTCTGAGAGCAGCTCATCTGAAAACTTTGTTTCTCCACCTTTGCTTTCATCAATGCCAACACCATGAAAGGACTAGAATATGGACTGCTCTTTTCCAATTAAGTGCCTCATGCAGGCCATAGGTAAGCACAGTGATGGATATTCTGTGTGGTCCAGATGGCTTCAAGGGTAATGTAAGTGTCCGTGTGCTCCCCTCAGAACCAATTTCTGTGCTAAGTGTGTATTGACTTGATGCTAGGTTTTGGAACCTTCTCTTGAGCTTACTGCCTGCTCGCCACCTCACCAATATATTACACCTATCGTCAGCCTTCTTTTGATGCCTTTCTTTTTGCCTGAAGAACGGGATCCTTTTTCATGCTTTCCTTCTCAAAAGGTACAATTGACATTTTTTCAGTATTTGTTGGCATCATGCCATTCTGGGCAAGTTAGAGAAGAAGTGAATGGAAACTAGATAGATTTAAGCTACCTCACAACTATCATTAGCAACCAATGCCAGGACAAAAAAAAAAAAAAAACAAAAAAAAAAAACAGAGAAATTAAATAGATGAGAAAATTCAGTAGCAAAGCAGAAAAGTGTGAGAAAGAGGTTAAGAGACAGATGAAAAGAGAAATTCTAGAAGCCACAATTTAAAAAGCAAATACAGAGAAATAATAATGTCAGCCCTTACAGACAGATTAAGAAACGGGAACCCAGCCAACACGAGGAATGGAAGAACAATATTATAATTGTTTCTTGAGAGATATGGCAATGGGCCATTTAGCCTGCTTGTTTTTACCTTGGGTCATTGCCCAGGCTGGACAATTAAAAGGATATTTTTGTCATAGAACCAGTCATTTTATTTAACTGCTGTTAAAAAAGTGTCACTACCAACAGTGCACATTGATTTAATCTGTAGTTGTAGGATTTTGTGGAACAAAAAGCATTTGCTACAGTCCAGAAATCTCAGAAGCACAGCCCTAGTGTGAGTGGTCTTGTCGTATCTTGAGGACTTTTCAAATTAAAAGAATGACTTTCTCGAAAGTAGGTGAAATCTCACCTTCTCTATCTCCCCCCACTGGGGAAATTCTAAATACAATCTGCCAGCCAAATTCTCCCTTTATGATCACCTACACTTTTCCTCTCTCCCATCCTGACTGTTGATATTTGCCAGAAGCACAATGAATCTTTAAATAGGAACTTCTGAACACTGGTGTCATTTATTTTCCATCCTAAGCTAAAGAATGGATGGTGGTGAGTATATAGAGTTTTCCATTCAAGACTATTAGCACATCTGTTTTCCAAGGCTCTTTTTAAGAGTTGCTATGTTTAGCAAAGAAGTTATTTTAGTTGCGTCAGATCCCACAGGATTAAAACATTTCTGACATTGAAACTTCACTATAGGTAGAGTTTTTAAGAATTAGAGAATTCAGTTTGGTAAATGCGTTCTAGTGGAATTAAATATTAAATTTATTGTAAAGGAAGAAAACTTGAAGGGCTGGATTCCCAAAGGTGTTAGGCTCTCATGCTGTGGAAAGTGACTGAACTCCCCAGTTCCACCTGTACCTGAAGTAATCAAAGTCTGTAGCTTCCAGTTTCCAAGACAGTATCTTGTTCATTAAACTGTGAAATCTTCTATTACAGCTGTTGTTTCATATGAAATCCTTCAGTTGTTATTTAGCACAAGACTGAGAATGACTCTTCTGCTTAGTGAATAAGTATTGAACCTGGAGGTGGGACACGTGTCCTGCATTCCAGGACACATTTGGAACAGCTTAGTGAAAAGCAGCCTAAAAGTCCCATACCACAGAGTGACTTAAGCTAGACACTAAATTTACCACTTGGGAGCCCTGAAAGGTGGTTTTAAACAAACTTGTCATGGAGAGGCTGGAAATGGGAATGAGAGTATGACAGAGCATTGACTGAAAGACAAATAAAAGAATCCCCACATTTTTCACAGCTGAAAGGATTTGGCAAATTTGGGTTGAAGTGATTGTTTTAAAAACAGTAACAGTGAAATGATGGTATTAGGTAAATTTACTATTTCTCAGAGAAAGTTTTCCTTGCTGTTTGGTAAGTGTTCATAAGCGTCTAAATATGAAAAGAAATGTACAAAAAAAAATTGAAAAAAACAATAAAATAAGTATATTAACAAGGGTCATTTTTCATAATTTGCCTGTCTCATACAAAGAATTTTGAAGTGTTAGCAGTTTCTTGTGGTTTATATTTATATTTTAATATTGCATTTCTTAAAGCAACTGTCTATGCCTGATTAGCTCTAAGAAAAGACACAGGGAAATTTATCTGTAATGTAAAATAAGTAATTAAAAAATCTCATTGTCTCTACAGTTTGAAGTTTAAAAAAAATAAACCACAGCATAGAAAATTATGCCTAAAAATGGGTGGGGAGGTTGCTTTCTTCATTCCTCCAACATTTAGTTACGAATTGATCAAGTCAAAATATACCAAATCAGGCTCTGATCCAACATCAACACATCTAATTGTAGCTATTCTAATTTTCTGACCATACATCCAAGACACATATCAGCAGGTCAGTGACTGCCTTCCAAGACTATTGTCAGTCAAGATAAAATCAAATGCAACTTTTTTATCTTTTTTACCTAATATTCTACTTTGTGTAGTCATCCTGTCAGGAAAACCAGAAGTAGAAAAAAAGAAAAAAAAGATAGTCCTGGAAGTCCTGGAAAGTAACTTATTTTCTCTCATTATCAATGAAATGTATGGAAAACACTGAGCTCATCTGAGGCATCTAACATGAAGGGGAGATGAAGGAGTAAGGAGGTATGCAGAAGTTTGCTAAGCATCTTGGCACACTGTATCCTAGTTCCTTCTGGCTCTGTGGGATTGTGGGATTCATTTTGCCATAGAACCACAGAAACGTGTAGTCCTCTGGATGCCTCTAGATCAACTCTGTGCTCAAGGCAGGACCAGTTAGAACAAGTTGCTCATGGTTGTGTCCATTTGAGTTTTGCTTCCAGAGATAAGTCTCCACCACCTCTCCAGGAAACAGGTTTCAGTGCAGACACCCTCATAGTGATTTTTTTTTTCCCCCTTATGTTAATGCTTTCCACTTGTCTGCACAA
This sequence comes from Ibidorhyncha struthersii, assembly GCA_013398815.1. Taxonomy (NCBI): domain Eukaryota; kingdom Metazoa; phylum Chordata; class Aves; order Charadriiformes; family Charadriidae; genus Ibidorhyncha; species Ibidorhyncha struthersii. The sequence goes on along the minus strand of VZSZ01001654.1, from coordinate 807,549 downwards.
CCACTCATGTAACCAGCTTGGTCAGGTATGACTTGCCCTTGGTAAATCCATGCTGACTGTTCCCAGTCACCTCCTGCACGTGTCCTTCCTGTGCCTGAAAATGGCTTCAGGGAGGACTTGCTTCATAATCTTCCCAGGGGCTGAGTTGCTGATTCACAGAATCACAGAATGGTCAGGGTTGGAAGGGACCTCTGGAGATCATCTAGTCCAACACACCTGCCAGAGCAGCAGGTTACACAAGGTGGAGTCCAGGCGAGTTTTGAATGTCTCCAGTGTGGGAGACTCCACCACCTCTCTGGGTAGCCTGTGCCAGTGCTCTGCCACCCACAAAATAAAGTTCCTCCTCATGTTTAGATGGAACTTCCTATGTTCAAGTTTGTGCCTGTTACCTCTTGTCCTGTCACTAGGCACCACTGAAAAAAGACTGTTCCCATCCACCTGGCACCCCCCCTTTAAGTATTTATAAGCACTGATAAGATCCCCCCTCAGTCTTCTTTTCTCCAGACTAAAAAGACCCAAGTCCCTCAGCCTTTCCTCATAAAAAAAATGCTCCAGTCCCCTAGTCATCTTTGTAGATCTTTGCTGTACCCTCTCCAGCAGTTCCCAAACTTCTTGAACTGGGGAGCCAAAAACTGGATACAATACATCACATGCAGCCTCACCAGGGCAGACTAGAGGGGCCGATTGCCCTGGGTAAAAAAAATATGGATAAGAAACTGTCTGGATGGCTGGGCCCAAAGAGTTGCGGTGAATGGAGTTAAATCCAGTTGACAGCTGGTCACAAGTGGTGTTCCCCAGGGCTCAGTATTGGGGCTAGTTCTCTTTAATATCTTTATCAACTATCTGGACAAGGGGGTCAAGCGCACCCTCAGTAGGTTTGCAGATGACACCAAGTTGGGTGGGAGTGTCGATCTGCTTGAGGATAAGAAGGCTCTACAGAGGCATCTGGACAGGCTGGATCAATGGGCCAAGGCCAATGGTATGAGGATCAACAAGGCCAAGCACCGGGTCCTGCACTTGGGTCACAACAACCTCATGCAGCGCTACAGATTTGGCTGGAAATGTGCCTGGCAGAAAAGGACCTGGGGGTATTGGATGCTGAGTATGAGCCAGCAGTGTGCCCAGGGGGCCAAGAAGGCCAACAGCATCCTGGCCTGCATCAGGAATAGTGTGGCCAGCAGGACTAGGGAAGTGATTGTCCACCTGTACTCAGCACTGGTGAGGCAGCACCTCGAATACTGTGTTCATTTTTGGGCCCGTCACTACAAGAAAGACAATGAGGTGCTGTAGTGTATCCAAAAAACGTCAACAAAGTTGGTGAGAGATCTAGAGCACAAGTCTTATGGGGAGCGGCTGAGGGAAGTGGGATTCTTTAGTCTGGAGAAAAGGAGGCTGAGGGGATACCTTATCGCTCTCTACAGCTACCTGAAAGGAGGTTGTAGTGAGGTGGAGGTCAGTCTCTTCTCCCAAGTAAGAAGTGATAGGACAAGAGGAAATACCTTCAAGTTGCACCAGGGGAGGTTTAGGATGGATATTAGGAAAAAATTCTGCACAGAATGGGTTATCAGACACTGGAATGGGCTGCCCAGGGAAGTGGTTGAATCACCATTCTGGAGATATTTAAAAGACGGGTAGATGTGGTGCTGAGGGACATGGTGGTTTTGGCAGTGTTAGGTTAATGGTTGGACTCGATGACCTTAAATGTGCCTGCCAATCTAGATGATTCTATGATTCCACCCAAGCTGCAAAATGATTTATGTGAAAAGTGCAAAATAAATCACAGTTCCTAACTGGGATGAGTTGAGATACCAAGAAGTAATTGAGTATTGTATTTACAATTGGCCGATAATATTACAGTGTTTTAATAGCTTTTTCTCTGCTCAGTCCAGTTAGTCCCATACATTGTTCCTGAAAAAATACTGGAAAAAGAGGAAACCAGTGAAAAAGTAAGATAGAGAATATAAATTTCTTTCCCCTTTGCTGTAGCTAAAAAAGCGGTCAAAACCATCCATCCTCTTATTCACAGGCAGTGCTACAACCTCAGAAGAAATCCATGTGAGTCTGAAACTCAGTGGATCTGAAATAACCACAGACATCACAGGCCTACATTTTATCCTCAGTTGCTTCCAAAACCTCTCCTATTTGGATGCAATAATAGCACTGATGTTATGAATTTATTGTCATGTAATCTGTGAACAGAGAATTATATCATTCTGAAAGCAAACAGTGATTTAAGGCACTGAGGACCAATTTCTGCCCTGGCATTTTGCATAAACAATTGCCATTGTTGAGCTTGTGCCCAGATTTAAAAATAAAATTTCGTCCAGCTTTTGGCAAATGATGCCCATTAGCAGTTTAAAAGAATAAAGCCTAGACTGGATGCCAGGTCTGATTTTGTGTCACTCTTGTTTTCATGCTGAATATTGTACTCGCATGCTATATTTGGTGAGGGCCAGTCCGATGCGGAAGGCAACATGCAAAACTTAGACCCAGCTGTGAAGTTCTGGGTAGAAGTCCCATTAGAAATCAGAGTAAATACCTGATCTCTGCCTTTCATAGTGCAAGCTCTTTATATAGCATGCTTTTTGCCATATGCCTTCACAGTGCTTGGTTTGTTAGGACTACCAAACAAACTTGGATGTGCTACTATGAAATGTCAGCAGCAGGTTTGGGACCACCAGGCAACTTCAGACTCATTGGTTTTGGATACTTAAACTCACTCCAGCTGTCCTAAATCTATTTATTGTATAGTACTGTTACAGATACATTTTCATAAAACAGCCTGCGATAAATTACCCTCTATGTACAAAAAATGTCCTAAGAAGTAAATCCAGGCAACTGAAATTGAGTAAAAACTTAAATAAAACCCATTTATTTTATTATCTTTCCTTTTCATAACATTTATCAAAATATGAAAATTTTCCTTTGCTGCTAAATCTTTATTTTAATCTGTTTCTCTAGTTCTTTATAACTATTCTTGTATTTCTAACCTGAGGTAATTAGACTAGTGTTTTCCTTTCAAAAGTAACAAATTGGCCCTAATAACTGGCCAGAGAAATATGATATTATGTGGTAAAAACACCACTGTTCAAAAATGTATACTTTTTGCTTAAAGCTCTTGAGTGGCATGCAGCAGATAATAGCATAATCCTCCCTTCTTCACTTATGCTCCGTTACAGTAGTCTCAATTTCAAATCTGCTTGATATTAAATTGCAAAGGAAAGAAGTGATTTGGAAAAGAAGTTTTTGTCTCAGAACATTACCAGACAAATTTCTTTTATGTATGTATGTCTATGTGCATGTGCACATGTGCGTATGTGTGTATGCATGTAGGTATGTATAGAATCCCAGAAAACAGCTTTCTCTAAATCAAAACATTAAAGAACCAGGGAAGTAATCTTCATATCTTCCCCCTTGGCATTGTAAGGTCCTTAGTGCTGCACCTAGAACATGCAGAGTGGGAAAGGATACAGGACAAAATGAACTAGATGGAATCAGGGATTAATTTCCTCCTGGCTTATGATGTTTTTTTAAATGAAAGTGTCTTAAGTAAACTTGTGTGAGAAAAAAAAATCAGATGGGGTAGGCTGCACCTCTACAGATGGAGGTAAATGTGGGTTTTAAGTAAGAGCGACCTGAGTTTATATTGCCCTGCAAAACTTCTCAATTTTAAAATGGAATTTTTGAATAAAACTGCTGAGGCATGTGAGCTCTCCTCGGCCGTCCTGTTAACTCCTAACCACTGGCGACAGGGAGCCTTTTCCATTCAGCACAGCCAGAGACAGCTTAAATTAATAAAAGGGAGCAGGCCAGTGGTATAATCTGATCTACAGGAAAGCAGTTGCTGGTCTGGAAACATCTGACTTTAACATGAATTAAAATCTGAAAGTTTTTCTAAACTTTCTTTGCCTTCCTATGTTCCTACGGAGATTGCAGTTTCATGTTTCACAGCACTGGTCCCAGAGCATTTTCCTTTTGTGAAAGCTCTTTGCTACAGATTGTTGAGATGCTAAAAAACTGATACGATACAAACACGCATATACACACTGTATGTGACCTTCTGCATCAAAATGGGAGGTTCAGGGAGGGGGAGGGGAAAGGCCTGCTTTTAATGATCCAGAATAATACCAAACATGGGGCTAACTGGAAGAGCACTCTGCTGTCTTAAAAGCAGGCAGCTTTGTGTAATGGCATCCTTTTATTCCACGTAATTGGATCTGTTAAAATATTTTTAAATATCAGCGAGTGAGTATCACAAATTATGTCACTTGGCAATCTTTGAAATCTCTTTTCCCTCAGGGTCAGCAGCAGGGGCAGTGAACTTGGAGGATGCTAACAAGGCTTTTTAAAGCCCAAGTGGTCTCTCTCCAAATTGAAAATCTCTTAATCTACTCATTGGATTTTACAGCACAAATTCTATTTCTCATTATATTTCTTGTTTTATACAACCTGAGGAGAAACAAGAAATTGCTTTTAAAATAGTTTCCAACTGCTACATGTCAGCTTGGATAGTACAGAAAAACATGTGAATAGATTTTTCTTTTCCAAGAGGTTTTAATTAGTGCCAGAGAAGCAGTAAGAGTCTACACCAGTTACGCTTGCGCAAAACTATTTTGGATTTTGACTGCAATTTTCCTTCATATTCTTCAATTCCTCTGTAACCCTACCTCTACTCTTCTTTTTCCTCCTTTTACTTCTATATTTCTTCAAATGTGCCCATAATAACCCCTTACCTTTGAGGCTTTTATCAGAAAGCTCAGTGATTGGGGCAGATTTTAAATGGAGACACCTACCAAAGTTTGATTATGTGTGATGGGGGAGTGCACATTCCCAAATGCATTGCACGGCCACAACATGGCTTTCTTCTGGGCAGGCTGTGCTCAGCAGACTGAAGCTCTGATATATAAACTGACTGAAGTGGGCATGCTCAGGTCATTTGTAAAAGCAACTCTGGAGCCTCTTTTTGGAAACTGTCAGTGTTTTGAGCCTTGCTGGGTCAAGGTCCTCATCCCCAGACCCTTCCTGTGTCCTGGGCCATCCATTGCTGCCGAACTGAGTGAGCCTTTCAGGTCATCAGCCACAGGGGGCTCAATGCAGTTGCTGAAGTGTAGGCACTATGGATGCCATTTGAGATGATTACCTGAAGATCCCTAAGGTATCCGCATGGATCTTTGCAACTGGGAGACCTTACATACTCCTAGAGCAGCATTTATTTTTTTATACAGTGATTTCAAACCTCCTGTTTACACAAGCACAATATCCATAATTAGGGTTAAGAGCACCTTTATAGATTAGGAAATAGAGGGAGAAAAAATATTATTTTATCGTTTGTTCATAAAAATAGTCATTGAGAATGACAAAGAATTTGCATGCAACTAAACAAGGCTCACTCAGCCAGACTTTCTGATAATTAAATGAAAGAAACAGAGAAAACTTGAATGTATGTGCAATTTTATTCTTGCTATTGGTTGCTTTCCTTTCTGTGCTATTTGGATCTCCAGGCATATGCTTTTTTCCCTCTAATATGTTTATGCAAATTTGCTCCAATTGCTACTTGGAAGTGTTCACAACATGACAAGTATTCTGACATATTTATGTGACATACCTTTTGAAGAGATGATAGGGACATTACAGCACCACATTTGCGATGCTATAGATGAGGGCTGTCATGGTTTCTATTCTAAAATACTATTTTTAGAGGGTTTATAATCCTGGAATAAAAATTATTTTTGGACCTTCATTTAACATACATGACTGGAATAACATATCTCTGGATACAATATGAGAAAATGTCAGTTCAGTAGAATTTGCAAGAAATGGGTTTTTGCACAGCATTCTTTAAATTTTGAGTTTGCAGCTGGTTTCAACTCTGCCATAATTACATAGGTTTTAGGATACAAATGTGTGCACATCTGTGGTAATTTATATAAAAATACATTCCTGTAAGTGTGAAGGATGAATGCTCCTATGATGCAGGTGTTTTTAGACAAAAGATGGTAACAATTCAAAAGACTTGTTAAACGCTACTGATGCTGCATGGAAAAAATAGGAAAAAACAGAACTCAATGGCTTACTGCTGCAAGATCTCATATGTTTCCTCTGACACTTAGGCACATGTTAAGGATGTTGCACAAACGATTGCTATTTTTTAAGTTTTCATGTTTATGTTCTTTAACTACATGGAAACGTACCCCCTTGGAAAATACTCCTTAACCACTGGGTGAACAAGTTTTGACAGACGTTATCTTTCTGTCACTTAACAGTACCTTCAGTTCTCCTTTGGTTTCCCACATAGCATGGCAGCTTCCTTTTACTGGCACTAAAGTGTGAAACTGCAATTCTTTTCCAGATACTCAATGCCTGAAAAATGGGTGATAGCTAGAAGTGGTTGTCTTTATTTAGGACATCATAAACTGAGGAAAAAATATCAGGTCCCAGCATCCTCTGAAATTTGTCTGAGAGGAAAACCAGAGTTAGTGAAACATAGAGTTGGCTTCTGTTCACTGTGACCCTCTGCAAAATCTAGTTGTGTCAAATTCCAATGATAAGTTTCTGCTACTACAAGAGTCTAATCACCTGACAAACTAGTAATGTCTCAATACTGTGCATCTGCCCAGAATCTCATGGTATTGCCTTGGACGTTACTAGGTCATGTATCAGCAGAGTTTCTGTGGTGTGACTGAGTCTCTGTTGCTCTGTGTGCTCATTTCAGAAACCTAGAGTGGTGCCACAAGCGCCGCTGGCTTGGGCAAGCAAAGCCATCCTGTAACAGGTGGGAAATGTGAAGCAGACTGTCTGTGTTTTAGCAACCATTCTTCTTCACTGCTGAAACACCATACCTTCAAATGACCTACATGGAAACATGCCACCACATCACAGCTTCCCATGCCAGGTTAGCCTCAAGCACCTTTGTTCAAGGACAAGTCAGCTTGAAGTATAGGCAGATGGGATCACAGCTGCCCTAGGAAGAGGAAGGGTAACAGTCGTCCGGCCAGCTCTACAAAAAAGAAAAAAAGTTGTGTGAATGTTTCTCTGCTGAGAGCTTGAGCAAAGGACAGGGATTCAGTCCAGCTACCACCTTACAGCCATGCAGTCCTGCTCCTTTGTAGACCTCCTAACCCCCTAGGTGCTTGAACTCCTTAAACATTGCCTCTCTTCACCAGAAAGCCTCCTGAGTCACTAGCTTTAGATGCTCATCCGTGCAAAAGAGCACACAGAAACTGGTTTCTACCTACTAGAGAAGGAAACCTTTCACAAAACCAAATGCTGGTGGGAGCACTGGGCCAGGAAGTGTGGAATCACACATGAGGATTTTACCCACATGAGTGCCCATGAGCCAGTGTCTCAGGAAAGCAGCCAGACTACCAGGCCCTGGCAATCTTGGCAGGGCACTCAGGCTCCCCACTTGTCCTGCAGCCAGCAATGCAGGAGTTGTGCATGTGGAAGGAAAATGAGAAAAAAAGGTAACCAAATCTATCCTACAAGTTAGAGGACTCGGCTAGCAGAGGGGAGAGCTGTTTCTAGCTCCTTTCCCTGTTCACTTGTAGGATAGTGTGTGACTGCAGTATAGAGCAGGGGTGGGAGCCTGAATCCTCCATGGGTCGTGGGCTGCTCCATGGCTTGTGTTCATGAAGGGTCACGTGTCCAACTTCACCACGAAGGCTGTGGGGCAGCCCTTCCTTTCACTTCTAACATCCAAAGGTTCATACTGTAGTACGTGTGTAAGATACACCTTCATCTTCCCTCCTCCACGCATACACAGACACACGCAGATTGAAGTATAGCTAAAAGATAGATTTCTGCCCCAGGGTAAATGACATAACTAGAAGAACAGCAGGAGGTAATGGTACTTCTTTCTTCAAAATAAAGCCAGGCCTGATCTTCTAGGCAGCCATAAGGCCGCCTGTATTTCAAAATGTATATGGATGCCTGCCATTCCCAATTGGTAAGGTAGGCCTTCAGAAATTAAGTCTACTGGCTCGTCCTCTAAGATTTGCTTTTATCCTTTGAACTTAGGAACTTAGTTCAAGGGCACCAGGTTTCCCCCTTCCTTCTCCCTCTTGCAACAAATTTAGTCACTTTGCTACCTAACCCTGCTTTCTACCCTGAATTAACCCCACTAAAAATAGATTTTGGGGGTAATATGATTTGGTCAAATTATTTCTAGCTAACATTTCTCCTTTTAACCTATCACTTTATTTTAATGCTAAGAACAAATGAATAATGAGGTAAAAATTCATTAATACTTCAGATTAAAAAACCCCCACATTCATGTATGTTAAAAAGTAAAGGCTCAATTGTAAATCACAGTCATAAAGAGGAAAAAATATTCAAAAGTCTGTGTTTTGGAGATTTTGATGTAAATCATTCCAGCTTTAAGCAGGAGTAAGGTTGATGTGCCTTCTACTTTATCCTATGTGGAGATTTTTCACAAAGCATAAATCAACACTCCTTCATGGAAAGACAGTCCTCCTTAGTTTCCACAAACCCACATGTCCACTGGTAAATCTATGCTCTAGTCCACCTGCCACTGTGGCATCACGCCCACTCACGCTAGGTGAGTAGTCACAGAAGCCAATCAACAAATCTCTGGATGGCTTGGGGAGGTTAATACACAGAATACCACGAGTCAGGTTTTTGAAGAGGCTCCTTGGCACATCTTGTGTTTTTAATGATTAGGATCTCACCCTCAGGGCTATGTGTTACCAGCTCAGTCCTTGTAACAGGGGACTAGAGCAGATGGTTTGGCAAAACCAAAAGGCTCTTGCCTTTTCAAAAATTAAAGATTAATTTGTTGTTTTCTTCTAATAGGAAATTTCATGCTGACGAACAGTATTGAGCTGATAGGCTTATATTTCTCCATCTATCTTCTGTTCAGAGAAAAGCATAACCATCCTTATGTTAACTCCACACACTGTCTACATCCTCATATGCAGTGATGAGAGACTATTTCAGCATTCCCAGATATTTTGCCTTTGGCATCTCCACTGTGATTTCCAACAAGGATGATATCACCATGTGTTTATGGATTTATTTGTTTGTTTTTCATTATGTGGGCAGTAGTCTACTACAAGCTGGCCTGAGAACTCCAATTATATCATATAGACCAACCACCTGGCTCAGTATTAATTAATGGTCACATTTTTAGACGTTACTGCTCAGGGCCAGATATGTAGCATGAGAGGCAAAACCTTCTCATTGGAAAACCAATCACCTTGTCACCTGAAGCAGCCAGCTTAGTCAGTACCTAATGCTGGGTCCTGGTAGACTGATGAACTGATCAGCAACGGTACATAATAGAAGCGTTTCTCAGAATATAGCAAAGGGCAAAAGTGAACAAAACTTTTTCTGCACAGAAGCAATGGGAATTAACCATGGGTCATAACTTTCCCGTTGGAAATTCTCAAGTTCCTGTCTGATCACAGTGTGTAACAATGACGGGTTTGCGCAATTCAGTGTACTGGAATCTTTTTTTTTTTTTATTTAGTCAGTTTAGTCAATTTCAAGAGACAAAAGTATTGGAACAACTTATTGCTGAAAATGACAACAGATATTTAAGTAAAACTATTTATCCAACACTAGTAGCTCTTTTAAAGGCTTTTCTAAAGCCCACGCTGCAAAATCTTTACCGTTTTGAGCCACAAACCCTCATAGGAGGTCATTAAGCATATAGGCAGTGGAACTGCACAGCTGCTCCTCCAGTCATACTAATCTCTAGACAGATGCTCTTCATGTTCATGTGCTGTGATGAATGCCAAAGAAACTATTAGAGAACAGATTGATTTAGACTGGACTGTGATCCTTGGAGAACTGGCTTCAGACTGCAAGAAGAGCTGAGGGATCACAGAGGGAGCTGCAACCCATGACAGTGTGAACAGAGAGAGTTGCCTTTCAGCTACATTTCCCCCTCCAGCATTTCAGAATGCAGCCTTGCATGGAGGGCCAAAAAACAGCACTAAAGCAGACTGCCATGATTTTCTCTGCTTACTTGCTTGCTGAATTTGCTGCAGCTAGCTTGGCTGCTCAGTTTTGCCCAAATCAGATTCACAAGAGATTCCTAGGTATTTCTGTACCGATCCCATGCTCATCCTTTGGCTGCTGTGATCTGCTACTGTATCTGTTGGGAATCTTAACAAGTAGCAAAGAGGGGGCTCCAGGCAGAGAGTCATTCCCCATCACACCCTTCCCAGCCTTGCAGAGAAGGCCTGAAGACAACTTAGTTGTTATGAAACTGAGAGATCACACCTGCTCCTCTCCTCTGAGGCTCACATGAAAGATCACATGCCATTATCGGATTTGAGTCCAGGGGCCTGTCTGTCCAAAGAGGGGTGTCATCTGTGGTACATCCCGCTGTGGACCTTACTTTTCTGACCTTCATAGCTACAGCAGATGTTCTTGTTATGTTGTTATTCTGAGGAAGGGGTTTCATTGGCCTCTCTGGGCTCCTGGGCTCTCATCCAGCTGCAGCTGTGGAAAAAGGATACATATAATAATAATGGAATCTTCTTTCTGTCATTTCAGCTTACATCATCTTGGCACCAGCAGTCAAGGTAGCATTAGTCAGTCTGTCACAGGGTTTCTGCGGATTCCTTCCTCAAACCACCACCCTTCTATCTGCACCGCCACGCTGTCTCTGCTCTTATTTACCCCTTCCCATTTGGAATGATTTCAGATTGGGGAAATAAGGAGTTGTTTCTCTGCTGACCACTGTGCTTTTCCTCAGCTCATACCTCCTGCATGTGATAACTGTGATATTTGCAATACACAGAAACCCGTATCCATTTAGTTATGCTGTACCCATGTAAAAGTCTTGCAGTGGGTTGCTTGTAAAGTAACAAATACCTGTTCTGGCCTTCATTCTATGGGCTTTCTTTGGTTTATACTTTCTATAAGGAGCAAAGTAGAAGTTGTTCCTACCAAAGACTCAAAGAGGATTTCAAGCAATATATCCCTGTACGTACATATCAAGCAGCTACATCCCTGAACAATCTCTACTGCATCGGGAAATACCCTGAAGGGTACCTATATTGCAGATCATTGCCTCTGTTTTGAATGATACACACAAAAAAAAGCCAATTGCAATTTCAATTTGTCACACAAACAGTCCCTAGCTACTTTGTATGGGGATATACTGCAAGAAGGATCAGGATCTGGGAACATAAAGAATGGTGAGGAGGCAGGGAGAACACTTGCAGGAAAGGAGAGTCGTTCGAAGTATGATATGTAATAATGATGGAATAACCTGTGTAGTCTGATTTGTCAAAAATAAGGAAATGTTACAGGTTTGAGGCCTGTTATAAGTCTTGCTTAATATTGCAGAAGCTTGTAAGAGGCCATTTATTTTTACCATATTATAAAACACTCAGTTAAAATTCAGAGAATGTACAGAATATGTAAATAAACATTGACTTGCACATGCAAAATGGTATAGAACTCATTTGATATGCAGTATAACTGTGCCTTCACAAATACTCACAATGTTTTGATGGTGCCAGCATTTCTTAAACTGTGCCATCCGGGCAGGAATGATTGTTACCTTTTTCATTCATCTGTTGAAATGCTCAAGCAGGGGAAAAAAAATGTCACTTGCTCTTAACATTTATTTTGGAAAGTTTAATCCATGAAATAAATGAAGTTGCTCTATCAGATCCATCTGTACTGATCAAAACAAATAAGTTCCTTCAGCTTCCTACTTCTTGCATGAGATCCCTTCCCTGAAAATATGGCTTGGCAGGAAAACCAACACCACTGTTGTATATTGACTTATATCAGAAAGAATGAAAATAAGATGCTCTTAACTGAAGTACAGGAAAAAGAGCTGAAAGGAATTGCAGTTAAGCAGGTAGGTCACAGTCTTGATGAATGTGGGAAGACACAGAGGACATGAAATGGTAATGATTTTTCCATGTTAGTAACATCTTAAAGTGTTACCATCTATGTATTTGTGCTAAGCTTGCTGATGGATTAAAACTAAATATAATTCCCGGACCACAATGGAAATTTCAGGAAAAATGAACACTTCTTTCCTATAAAAACAGGGAACCCAGAATTATTTCCTTTGGCAATGAATAAAATGTGAAAGCAGAACGTGTTCCTGCAGTGCTCTCTATTCCACCTTAAAGATCCAGTATGCGCAAGCATTATTTTACATAAAGAGGAAGCATGGAGGCAGCTATACAGTCTTCTTTTCTTGTTAGCCCCCCAGTGGTCCCCATTTCATCCTCCCTTTCTGTTTCCTCTACCTGTCAGATTCCTTAGGCAATCCATGCACAGCCTGGACAATCCAAGTTGGAGTTCTTTCTCCTTCAGCTTTGTTTATGTTTGCTATTTCTTCCAACATGCTTCCTATTTTTCTGCCAAATAGCACTTGACAAAAGCCCTCTAAAGAGAATAATAAGAAAAAGGCTGAACAGAAGGTGTTTAGTCTGAATGCTGGCTTCCTTTCAGCAAATCAAGAAGTAAGTATGTTTCAGACAATTTTGTAAATCATAAACTCAACACAAACACTAGATCCTCATCCTATTACATGTTTGGATACAAGCATGGGTTTCCAATGGAGGAAGAACTTTTCTTATAGATAGGACATTTGTGGAAGGGATCTTAAATAAAACGTTAAGAAATACAAGAGAGAAAAGGACAAGAAAAAGAAGACATTTATGTGGTTGCATTTTATTGTGACCAAGGTTGAACCCTTCTATTTACAGTTGTGGAGAAAGAAAATATTTTCCTGACCACAGCTGAAGAGAGACCCTGACAAGGCTTTCCTGCTCGCCATCTCCCATGTCATCAGTGTTTTCTGGGAGAAGAATTTGAGGTGGTTTTTCACCTAAGTGCTTACAGCTGTTTCCACAGGATCAGTCAGATGGAGTTTCTCCCTCTGTTTATTTTGGCTCTGATTTTCGGCTGGAGCCCGGCAGGATGACAGTGTTTGCTCAGGGTCTTGGGACTTTGGACAAACATTCCAGAATTTCTGACTTCTTAACATTAATGTTTGATGAATTCTGCTCTTAATTTCTTCTGGAAAAATGTCAAGCCCACTGGGGATTACCCTTAGTCTTACAACAGTCTTTTCTTTTTTTTTTTTCCTTTTTTTTTTTTTAAGGGAAGAAGAGAAAATCATTTGCTAGCCTGTGAAAATTAGCATGCTGTAAAAAATGGAGAATGCAGTTTTCTAAAATTGCAGGCTTCAGTTCTTTTGTAATTTTTTTTTCTTTTCTTGTTAAGAGCACTCTGCTTGACAGGAAACAGCCACTGAGGTGTATCTACAGCAAAAACTTCTTTAAAAAACTGTTCCACATAGGGCGTTAGTTGGGAAGGTTACTATCCCGTAGTTGAGCAGCTCTTTCTCAAAGTTGCTGTTTTGATAGCCTCAAGACATACTGCGTCAATACACTGTTGTCAAAGGTGACCTTTAGAAAACAAAATAAACACCCAGGTGAAACAGTGACCCTGGTAGAGAGAATAGCCTTTATCATTGACTTCAGCAGGGTCAGGACTTCCTCCCTAGTACCTTATCTCTTGAACAATGGAAAAGCACAAGTCACAGAAGTAAATCTTGAGGAACATTTACTAACTCACAGGGATGGATAGAGAAATGTATTTACAAAATACAAAATACAAAATTTATGCAAAAATATGCAGAAGTGCACTGAATTGAATCGATATTTAAACTATGTTCAGTGAGCATACTATATTGCATGGAGTGGCTGCTGATTTTTATGTCTACATGTCTTTAGTAACTTGCAAGGGACATCTAAATGTATATCATAATCATATCATTGTCAGCTGACTTCAGGCTAGCTAGACAGCTGTACTCCAGAGGACAGTGTCTGATTTACAGTCCCCCCCTTAACCACTAAAAGCTCATGCTGCCCAGTCCTGCAGGCAGGACGGGTTCCCTCCAGTGACTCCCACCCATCAGAAGGAGGCAGGCAGGAATTAGGTCCAGACAGGGCTCGGAAGTCTGTTTAGATCCCAGGTCTCTTCCCTTTTTTTCTCCCCAACTTTTCTCCCTGGTCAGTGAGAAAAGAGGGAAGCACAGCCTCCTCAAGTGACAGTAGTGATCTTATCTTTGTTGATTTACACCAGCCGAAGAACTAGTTTCAATAGTTATTATGAAGCTTTCAAAAACAAACAAAACAAAAAAAAAAAAAAGAAAAAAAGGAAAAGGAAGGGATTTGTGTACATATAAATAGGCACAGGAAGGTGGTTTCCTAATTAAAATACAAGCTTTCACAGCAGCAGCTTTGTTTCACTACATTGCAGAGGCTGCAAACAGTGTGGCCCCTGGGCCACGGCGACGGTGTCCACCCGTCTGGAGAAGTTCATGTAAGGAACAGATCTAGATTATTTTTTGGAGCCTGATTGCTGGCACTTCCTCCCCAGTCTGTTTGTGCTGTCAGTGGTCTAGGTAAAGCACATATTTAATCTGTGCCCTTACATTTGGCTTTTCCATGCATGACAGCCAGAAAGAACTGGACAAAAAAAGTTTTGTAGATGCAAAACCTTGTGCTTCTACTTTCAAGTACAGAAAGGACAGATCAAATCATAGCATTTATTGAAGCTGATGCTACAGTACACATCCCTGTGGGAAAAAAAAGCTTTTGAAGATGCCTTCCCTGGGTATTTTCAATGGACAAAGAGCAAGAGGACCTCAGTTATGAACTGGTTGCCTTTAGTCATTCATAATATAACCTGGAAGTCCTGAAGAGAAAGTTGATTCTTGCCCATATCTAAAATGTAATGAAATTTGCTTTTTGGTATCTCTGTATACCAATCTTTCATTTCAGAATAGGAAATTATTCATAAATTTGTCTTTTTCCCTTGAACTGACAAACTTGAGGAGTTCTAGCCAGTTTTGATTCTGACATCCTGATCTTAAAGGATGGGAAAGGGGTGGTAGCACAGGAAAATGTAATATAAGATCCCTGTGGAAAGTAGATGCCGTGAGAGAAAGCAATCAGAGTGTAAGTAAGTAAGTGTAAGTGAGGTTGGAATTTTTTATCTGAAGGCAGAGGCAGGAAAGGTAAAACAAAAGATGAAGAAGAAGACATAAAAGAAAAAAGGGAGGCCCTCACAACAACAGTGGAAATCTGGCTGCTCTGCCCCATGCAAAATTAAGGTATCCCTCCAAATGAGTGCCAGAAAAGGAGGGACAGCCATCCTAAAGCTGATTGATTGCCATAATGCTCCTTCTACTTGGTGACCCAAATTTTTGTGGAAACAAAGAACTAGCATATAGCCTTTGATCGTATCTTACCCAAGTACCTAGACCAGTCCTTGGCTTGGAAGATGAAAGTAAATGTGATATCTGGAATATTTGGAAACGTGGTCAATCAAGGCCAGATAGAAAGCTACAGTGGAAAATAAGGGTTTGAGTGTACAATTCACTTGCCTGTGCAGTTGAGCAGGACTGAGTTACTGAGATATTAGATAGGAGGAAGGAGTAAAACTATTTAAAGTGTATTGTCAACAGTATAGCTGTATAATGTATAGAAATCTTTTTTAATTCTGCTAGTTGTAATGTTTTGTTCTTTGGAGCATCTTTACATAACGATATGATCCTGTAATGGCAGATAAATACGGTATATTAACCATCTGCTGAGGATACAGTGGAACACAATATAAAACTCCAAGTGCATAAGATGACTGAAACACACATGTCATGTTTATTTCGATAAAATTCTGAGCAGCTCATGGTAACACAAGTAGTCTGTCTTACAAAGAGGGAGATACTTGGATCTTTAAAAAGGTACAAGTTGAAAGATCATCTAGTGGAAAAAGACACTTTAATGATGTTAGTGAAGATCTGTTCATGGGATGAGTACATGCTAGTTGCATAATTACTAGAGGAAAAGAGTTAGGAAAGGTGAGATCATAAATAATACTTTCATGAGGAATGTGGATGTGATACTTGTAAAAGGAGAACCAGAAGAATCTATTACAAAGTTGATATTCCTCTGAATAAAGCTTGCTAATGTATTGTTGCAGAATTCAGTATTCCCAATGTATGGATCATAAAGGCTTACAATATTTGTCGCCTTTAGTTAGACCTAAAAAAACCCCAAAACAACAAAAATCCAAACCTTCAAACAATCTACATTGAAGCCATAAGTGATACACAATTTCAAATCTATCATTTCAAGGCCCTGAATTCCTGGGCTGAGTTTAGAAACATAAAGACAGCAGAAAACTTAGTTCTACTAAACCAAGTCCATAGTACATCATCTTATGAAGCAACACAGACATAAAATATGAAAAAACATGCTCAAAAAACGTAATTCAGATTCCTTGTTGGATTATAATTGCATACAGAAACATATCCAGAGAAACTGATTGGAATCACTTTCTTCATTAGTAATGGCTAATTGCAACTGTTGAAAGCTTGTTAGAATATTTTTCCAACTATTTCTACTCCTAATTCATATAAAACAAAAGTAAGACACTCTGAAATGAAGTCAGCACTTTATAACTTGGTTTAGAAGAAGTATCAGCATGGCCAGCAAAATTGAACCATTCCTTGAGCATGCAGAGCAGGTGGGCATATGATAAGAAAGTCAATGAGAACCAGTTTACACATCAGCAGAAGATGACTGTATAAATAGAACTGCAGAGTGGAAATGAACTCTGAGTAAACCAGAGAAAGGTTTCGTTCAGAGACAGGCAGCTGCAGCATTAAAGTTTGTCACATAATGCAGCATTACAAATATCACACTATATCAGCAAGATGTAGGAAAGCAAGAAAAATGTTTTCAGGTCTGAGGCGTTATCTCCAGCTGTTGTGCAGCCATTTGCAGTAGATAAGCAATTAATCTGGAAGGAGTAATGGTACTGGAAGATACAGATGAGTCTGCTGTTGTCTTCATGAGGCTGATTGTTGTCATATCAATTCTAGAGTAGTATACAATACGGTAATAGAAGCACCCTGAACAGGAGCAGGTAATATTTTTTTCCCACACATAATGCAAAAACTGCATGATAAACAGGAACACACCTGATGCTTCAAAATAGTGCAAATCTGGGGAAGAAGAAATAAGGGAGACATTCTCAGTCACATGTTATGAAACCATCATGTTTGGCACAGGCCTCTGTTGGCCAGGAATCTGGGAGTAGCATGCTTTTGTCGTTCTCAGTGATAAAAAAATAATAATGAAAAAATATAATACATAATTATATCCTAAATATATAAATATACTTGGCATCCATAGGGATTCCTATAAATTCAGGCCTTAATCAAGCAAAATACTTTAGTGCATCAGGGCCCTTGGAAGCTCTTCATAAATTATCTCTGCAGGTCAGGCTTCAAGAGCACTAGCAACAAAGCGTGAAAATGATAGCACTGTCTCAGTGACCAGTGGATTTTAGCTGCCAGAAGAGACACCTTTAAAAATCAAGAGGTTAATTAAAACTTTTCAAGAAAATGACAGGAAATTATTTAATGAATTATTTAATACAAGGATTACTGTACTTCTGTCTTTCTTTGGCTATTGTAATAGCTGATGGGCATCAAATTAAGGTTATAAAGCGCAGCTACAATTTCAGTCAGAGAAAAAGACCTGTTGTAAAAGGAAAGAGAGAACAAAATATCTTCAGTTGCACTGAAAAAATCAGTGGCACTAATCACTCTAGAAAAGTAATTTGGAAAACGCCCCAAACAGTCATTGTCACAAGGAGGTATTAAGGGCACCAACACCTCTCTGAATCAGTAATTACCAGCTATGTCTATAGCTAATTATTTACTGTTTCCTGGTAGTTCCTGTGGAGCTAATTTTACTAAGCAGAAAAGATCAAATTGTGGTTAGTAGTAACTGTAAAAGTAGTGCTAATTTGTTGTTCCAGACTGTTTTTCTTTTGCCTTCTCAGCAGCAGCCTGCAGCAAATACAAGGCTGTCTTGTCATTGTTGTCTGTCATTCATTGTGCTGGTTTGGTTGTCTCAGAGCAAGGTAAGGCAAATGTATGTTCTAAACAAGTGTGTTCTACGAGTCAAGACTGTAAATAGAGACAGGGCATTAAAGTACCTCCCACTGAACCACATAAATAGCTTTGTCGAACCACAAGCTTTCTCCAAGGAGAAAAATGTTTCCAGCTGAACTAAAGGTCTTTAAAAAGCAATTGCTTACTGATTTATACTACGTATTCTTAAAACAAAATAAAAATGCCCACACATAAAGGCGGAGGTGCATGGATGAAGCATTTCTCGCTTTTAGACGAGCTTTTGTGTTGAACTGATCTTGTTTTGAGCTGCTTTTAGCATTCTCTGCCACAGTTAACAGCTTCAAATATTTATTTTAAAAGGCAGAAAATTATTGTTAATTTTAAGTTGGCAAACAGCCAGCCCATGCTTCATTTGGGAGTTAGCAGAGAGAGACGAGTATAAGAAACATCCTGCTATCTAGTGGGCTGGTAATTGTATTATAATCAATTTAACAAATTGAGTGTAAAGGAAAAATGCTTCACAAAGGAAATAGCTCAGCCCTAGTCTTGAACGTCAGTCAGTGTCCCCTCACCCATTCCTATATCACACCTTCTCCTCCAGCCAAGACTCTAACCACATATCCTCCCCATTTTGTTTTTTTTAACACTCCGCCCCTCCTCACTCCCCCAGCTTCCTCTAGCCTCCTCTCACTCATTCCTTCCAAACTGGATGCTCTTATTCCATTAATTCTATTTCCAGGCCATTTTCTAATTCTTCCTCCAACTTGTCCTCACCGAGACCTCTAAGCCCTGCCATGCCCACCGTGGGTATTCTTTTTATCCAATGATACAGGCAATATGATTCACAGCTGCCTTCTCCTACTTAAAAGAGAGCTACACTATCTCATGTATGTCCAGGAAGAATGTTGGGCACAGAGGCAGTTACCAGTGAATAGGTGAACCATGGCAAACAGAGGGCAGAGTAGCTCAGGTAAGCCAGACCAGGAGGACCACCAGAAATATGGACTTCAACCCATCCGTTGGATTGCTCATGCCTAAGGTTGGTAGGAACAAAAAGAAAGGATTTTGTCTTCATCTTTGGCAATGACAGTCTAATCCATTTCAGAACTCAGGAGCACCCAAAAGAGCATGCTTTAGACTTGCTGATTTGGACTTGTGCGTGTCTTGCTAGTTGGGGTACTGCTAATGAAAAAAATGCTTGATGCATGTTAGATGCCACAGTTTTTATGAGTTAATCAGTGACGCCATGCCCAGTGTTATGAGGGCTAATATATCACCAGCTCAGATCAAGAGCTAGGGAGTGCAGGTAGACACCAGTTGCATTTGGATTGCACATCTGAGGTTTTCTTTCATCCCTGTTAACTGTATCCCTGCCCTCCTCCTGCTACAGTCCCAGCAAGTATAGACAAATTTATTTCTGCTCATTTGTAATTATTTCTAACCCTGTACCTATAGTTTTAGATTGATCAATTCTATAGCTTTGAACTGATGTTAATTTCCACATCTTTTCATGACAACAGTGAAGACTCATCAACTATTTCTCATGTAAGAAAAACATTTCACTTTCGTTAAATCTGAACATCAAGTTATATGGACTAGTAAAGGGGCTGAGCTTTCCTACATGAGCAAATACCTGCTCTCGATTCTTTTAGTTGTCCAGAATTTATTTCACTGAACAGAAGGGCTTAGTCAAATATTAAAGTCGGGTTCTGCAGAAGGAACCTGTTTGCCTTCAGCTTTCACTGGATTTATCACAACTCCATTTGCAGCACATTTTGGAAGAACATATTTTAAGACATATTGCTGTACAACAACTAAATCTCAGTGCTGATAAATCACAGATCTCATATCTGGTCTGAAAAGGCAAGAAAAAGAGGAAGGAAAAAGGTCTTTGAAAACTTTTACAGCTGGCTAAGGGAGAAGCATATGGAACTTTAGAAGGACCGTACTTCTGACAGTTAATAACAGCTTTCACTTATAGAGCAGGGTTTGTCAGGATAGATCCCAAAGTGCTTTAAAAAGTCCAGGTACTATATGCACAACACCACTGAAAAGCATTAAGCTATCCTCTGGGAGAAAAGTGCAGCTGGTATTGTGGAGCAAAGGGTTGTGTGACACTGGATATGTATGAAAGTTTAGTTGTTATAAACTGGAATACTAATTCACATCAGCAAAGAACTTGCTTGAGTTTGTAAAGGAAAGAGGCATCTTGACACAAAATTGGCCTGCATCACACGGAATGTGAAAAGAAGAGAGATTTCCTGACAAGAACGTAAGGAAAAAAACATACTCTCAAAAAAAAACATCAGGGAAACCTTTAAAGAGCATGGGATCATGTTCAAGAGGAAAATACGTTGTCTTGAATGGTTCATGAAAACACCATCTCCTAGTGTACTCACTGATTTCAGCCTAACTAAACTGACATTCCCATAGTCTAGTTTTACCTGGTTCCTTGTTGTGGTTATTGGCAGTGCAATCCTCGTATTCAGACCACTAAGTTCCTTCTGTCAAGGTTTTGTCACAAGCTGTGGTTGAGAGCTGGATGAGGAATCTAGTGTCATGAAAAAAATAAATTAACACAGAATTGTAAAAAATTATCACGTCATAAACCAAAAACATGTTGCTTGGTATCCATGGCAACTTCAGAAACCAATGCTCTTTAACAGCCTTGCCTGGAATCATGTAAACTGCTTTGATAAAACATGAATCGTGGCAGATGGATATGTGAAAATAAAAATAACTTTGCATCCAATCTATTGCCCACACGGGACACCCTTGAAATACAGTGTGAGTTATATAACCCTGTCAGGAATCATTTTGTTCTGGAACCAAGATAGAGAGAGCATTTTTTCCATACTTCTCCACAGAGTTAAGAATGGGTTCGGCAGCAACGGTGTAATAACTAAAGCCTAGCAAATGCTCCCTGCTACTCTCTGAGAAGTAAATCTAACTCTCAGCTCCACAGAAGAAGAGCTGTGAGTCTCTTGTGCCAGGAAAGGAACCTAGTTCTGGGCTTTGACCCAATTTCAAGGGTAGAGCACCTGCTACATGGTGTAGGCTAGAGCCACAGATTTGCTTCCTGTGAGGAAGAATCATTGAGGAACCACAACAGAGGTGAAAATGGGGCCAGGCACGCATTAGGCCAAAGTAGCCTTCCCCGAGCACCTTCAGTACTGCTCCATGGATCTGCAGTAGAATACGGTTTCACTGGTTGTTTCTTCCTCCAGAAAAGAAAATCTACCTTCAGCTCACTATAAGCCTTCATTGAACTAACTGGATAGCAGTTATGTTCAGCAAAAGTTACAACCTGGGTGTGTGAGCACCAGATTGTAGGCTACCACTCTGATTTCAATAAACTTTCTGTTAAGGGAGCTATGTCTTGCTTTGTATTTGGCATTTGTACAACAGCACTTGAACAACGGCACTTGAACAGGCAGGTATCCGTCACTGCAGTGAATGAGGACAAGAAACATGTGGGAGAATTAGGAATTGCTTCAGCATCTGAATCGACAGTTCTGGTAAGCAGAGCTCATATTTATTCAGAGGTTGTGTGGTCTGAGCAGACAGGGGCCCCTCCCAGGGTAGGGGCATCATCTGTTCAGTGCATGAAAAAGCACCCTCAACACTGTGGCTCTTTGCAAGGCAAAAACCATGTCAGTGGTCTTTATTTCTTATAACTCCTGGAAATCAAACTAATTCTATCAAATCCATTTTGTAGAATCTGATAAGAAGTCATCAAACAGAGATTACTTTTGATCTTTACAAATCTGAACAACATGAAGCCAAAGTAACCCACTTTTACAAAATGTAGAACTTCAGCGTAAAGGCTCTGGGTTAATGTTGCTATCCCCGAGCCTGGTGTGCTCTGCCAGTGCTGGAGCTGAGAGGCGTCATGAGTGGCAGAAATATCCCTTTCCTCAGGAACACCCCTTGCCTTTTTTGCTTCATCCTAATAGTGTTATCAGATAGTAATATGTAAAGTCTGTCTTCACCTCAAGCTTATCATATAACTAACAAAACCAAAGCAAACAAACACCTAAAATGTGTGCTTTGCAAAATAGGACCTCTTCCACTGGAAATGCCATGCCTACCTCTCATTTCCCTCTCTTCTGGAAAGCTCCTTGGCTCTTTCAAAAGATGCAGGTCACATGAACCCCAGGAAGAGTTGTTTTAAGTCAGAATGGGGTCCAGTCCAGAAATGAGGTCAAACACAATTGTTATGTTGGAGAAACAGGGTGACTTCAGGAATAGGCTGTGTAAACACTGAAGGCAATGTCATGTTTCATTGTCGAAGTGCACTAGGGGTTGAGCTCACTAAGCTGTACTGTCAATTAATCACAACTGGAGAATGGCAGTTTATATTACCCCATACCTTGCAGAAGTCACAAATGAACTCAGCAAGTATATGAAGTGACCCCAAGGTATTTTGGGGTTAAAAGCCCTTTCCCTCATTTTGTTAGGTCTGTTGTCTTCTGAGCAAGCACTGTTTGTCAGCAGTTTATTTGATGGGATGCAATTGTATTTTACTTTTCTTTCCAAAATTTAACACTCGTTGTTTCACGTGCATAAGACCACACTGCTTTTCAGCACTATTTTACTTACTTGAAAGTGGTTGTTTTGTCAAAGGGGCATGTGAATTATAGCACTACTGGAAAACAGCTCTTTGAAGACTGTGGAGTTCTTCCCAGCTACCAGGTAGGGAAGAATTGTTTTCTTCTCCACACTTACACTTTTCATTTCAATTCTCCTATCCAGTCTCTTTGGCTCCATCTTGTGATATGCTCGTATTAGAGTCTATGCATTTCAATCACCATCTCCTTTTTGCTATCGCAGAAAGCACTGCTGTTGGTTTTTTAATAATAAGGAAGTTCCATTTGCAGCAGCCCAGGGACCTGAAAAACAGTGGGAGCAGAGAAAGGTCTAGCAGTGTAGTCCCTTTGGATTTACCTCAACATAAGAAATGAACCTGGGCCATTACAAACACTATTAGTACAATTTTTTAATAATAGAGGTTATTTTTAATAATAATGACAATGACAATAAAAATACTAGTTCTTTGCAAAGTTCTTATGTGAAGCCTCAGAGCAGCTTAATATAACTGACTAAAACTGGGTAAATAATACTTTTGAGACATTAGCAATGTCATACTTTCAGTATAATGTATTTTTGCAGACTGTGTATGAAGGAAGTGAAGCAAACAATGTCATCATATTTCTAAGGTAGTAAAGGTAGTAAAAGTAGTAATGTGTATTATTAACTAGTGTGTGCAATTTCCTGAAAACTACAGTATCGTATAATCCTAAAAATGTTTTAGTTTTGTTTGTCTTCCTTATGGGGATAGAATAACTGCATAATTAATGCTACATACTAGTGATGCTGGAAATAAACTGAAAGGAAGAAATAGATTCCTGAGCTGTTTTAAACTCTAGAAATACAGCGTAGCATGTGTCAAGATCCAGTCTACATCCTGTCAAAGTTAAAGTATGTCCCAGAAAAACAGGCTGAGCCTGATTCCAATCGCAGAGACACTGGTACAATTTGGACACAAACTCGCTGAAATCATTGGGGGGGTGAGATACAATCTTTCGTTTTATGTTCAGAGTTTGTCATGGAAGGGATTTTATGGTAGGGAAAGGAAATTTGAGATTACTGTCTATTTAAAATGATCCTTTTGAAGCACATACAGGCTTTGTTATGCTTTGTGCACAAACAGCTGTAATACACACTGCATACAAATGCACACAAGACATTTACAACTTACAAGGTTTTTCTGAAGACCACTTCAAGACCTCACAACTAAGCTGCAAAAATCTCCACGCTACATCAGTTTAGGAAGCACACCTCGGTTGTTTTGCCAAAGCTTTACTATGAGTCTGAATGAAAACAAAACCCCATCATCTTTTTCCACGTCATTTAGTTTTCTTTCATCCATTTTCCTGTTTTACTTTGGAAATCTCTTTGCTTGGCTTTCATGTTTCCTGCCTGCATCACTTCCTGTGCATCACTCACATCCTGTCCATCTCTCCCTTGCAGGTGGCATCGCCTTTGCTAGAGAGACTTTGCTTTGTGTATTGCAGCACATCCTGCTCTGCTCCCCATCTCCCTCGGGCCCAAGAGCCGTCCATTTCCTTGGGAACATTCCTGTACTGAAAAGGATTGGCGTCATCCTTCATTGCAAGCTCTTGGAGGCCTCTGCTATGCATAAGCACAAAGAGAGGAAACAAGGGGAATTTTAAACTTTTGAGGAATATGGTAATTTATGAGGGACCAGCGTTTGGAAACAAAAGCCAGCGGTGGCATTAGAGGGTCAAGAATAGTTTCCTCATGAGAGATGAAGATGTTGACACCATCAGTCTTTTACCTTCAGTCAAGCTTATGAAAATAACTGTCACCAGAGGGGCAAAATGAAAAAGAAATATTTCTAGACTTCCTAATCACAGTTTGTCCCAAAAGCCAAAGGACTGCTGTTGGCGTCACTGTGTTTTCCAGTGTCTTACTGTAAATATAGGAGACTCTCCTTTTTATTGCACTTCCTATAGGCAAGAAAGTGAATGTCATGTAGAAGGAAAAATGATTAAAGTAGTGAAGAGAAACACATCAAAAAAAGCTGTCTTTTCAAAAATCACTGATTCTAATACACTCACCTCTGTGTGTAGTTCTCAGGTGTCAGCACTATTAAAACCACCAAAGAATTGTTTATCTTATAATTTTGTCCTCAAAATAAAAGAAAAAAAAACACCTGTCCTTTCTTTTAGAGTATGGCAACAGCACTCTATTATGATAATACTGCTCAAAGAATGGCAGTGGAGACCACCAACATCAGCAATTCTTTACAAAGTGCTGCTTCCACCCATGATTTTTGTTGAAAACAATTTTATCTTAAATTCAATCTTAATTCTTTCCCCTTATTTCTCCCATTTGAGCTAAGGAAAATGAACCACTACCAAGAAAAAAGAATAGCAACAGTTTGCAATAAGAAATAGCGGTCTGTGGGGAATATCCCAGAATGCCACAACGTTCACAAGGACTGACAAATACTTATAACAGAATGGTTACTAACAAATGTCATTTGGCATCTGAGCAGTCAAACAAGCAGGTTTTCATCCTGTCAAGAAAAAAGAAATAAAAATTATTCCATATATACACTCACTCTGTGCATCTTAAAAACTGAGTGTTGAGTGACTACACCAGCAGAACCAGTCCTTTGTGGACAACTTTCAGGTATGTTCCATTTAGATATATGCTCTGACTTGCTTACAGTAGGTGTATATGTCATGCCTCTTCAAAGAAAGGTGAAAACATTTGTATTTTGCAGAGTAATGTCTTTTCCTAACCAGTTCTTCTACTCATGGCTTTTCATGTGAGAGTCCTGGCTGAACCTTGAATGGTGGACACATGCAAGATGTGCTTTCATATGAAATACTGTTGATATGACCCCCAACTCATTGTATTTTTTGCTTCTTGTTTTCATAAGACTATTTTTTGGCTCTTTGCCCAAGCTAAAAAGGCAGGAAATGGGAGTATCAAAGATCTGACATTCCTTCTTGTGAAAGGAAGGGAGAAAATGCATTATACCTATTTTTTTTTTTTCTGAGCATGACATTCTCTCCCCATTTCTCTACTACTTTTGTGAAATTCTGTTGTATTTCAACCACCCCCTTCAGACACCCATTTGGCTCCTCTGTGCATTTCTAACCGCAGAATAATGAAGGGCTGGGAGCATCTTGTTCTGCATCAAGTATGAATGCACTGTGCCAGTCTGGGTGTGTGGCAGTGCTTTCAGCGTCCTGCAAGTGAGACCATGAACCAGGCTCACTTCTTTACAGATGGGGTAATACTGCTTAAGTGCCCTACTGAAACATAATCCTCTCTCATTTTCCTAGCTTTTACTTTACAGAGCCCTTAAGATAAAACATGTCCTGCAAATGAGAGCCAACTCTTGTTCTGACACCTCATGAAGTTGTCTCTGCTTCCTTAAAGGTTTCACAAAAGTCTTTGCGACTGTTAAAAGCCCAACCATTTGAGATTTTCTAGCCTGAAAATCTCATGCTTTAGGGTTATCATGCTCCCATAGCTCCAGTCAATCAAATCCATTGGAGACAGGTCTTTGCTAGGAGCAGAAGGCACATCAGTTAGGCTCCAGTAATGAGTTGCCGATGCAGATCAGCAGCTAAATATCTCATAAAGGAGTCTTAGCTACATCCAGCTGCTGATCTTAAAAGTGAAACACAACTTTGGAGACAGTAAAGTTTGCTTTCAAGTTCATATCTGAGGTCAATGATAATGCATACAGCACAGAGGTGGCCTGGACAACAGGTTCTCCAAACACAGCTTTTTAAAATATGACAGGTGATTTTCATGTTTTTAGTCTCCATGTCTCTCAATTCAGGTGGCTGGTTCCCAGATGAGATCAAAGCTAGTAAGTAAGGGATTAGTCATAAAATCTGTAGATGTGAATTCTTTTGAGGACTGCACTGCCTGCTTTCTTTGCTCCTTTATGGCAGGCAAGGAATTCCACTCAGCCGATGCAAAGCTCCCTTAAACTCTCACCTCTGAGTCTTCATCAGGTAGCCTTTTGGAAAGTCAGCAAGTCTGAATTAAGTGGAATATGCAAGATTTCAGTAGTGTGCCCTTATGGCCTTATTTTTTTTACTTTCCTTCCCTTTAGATGGATGGTTCCTGCCCTCACTTCCATCCCAGTTTTTATTCTGCAGTATGTGGTCATTCTATTCTGGAACATAATGAAATGGTTATTATGAAAATTACTTTTGAAAATATAAATCTGTGCAATTTTTCAGTGGGGCCACTGCTGACTTCTGGAGTCATATGCACATCTTGGGTAACTCCAGCTGAGTTATATAGGGGCTAAATTGGCATATTTGGCTAACGTTTCCTTTATTATTATTTACTTCTTTGTCCTGCTACTAGCTCTAAGTTTATATTCTGCCTGCACATAAAGTTCTCTTGCAGAAGCACCACTAAAAAGAGATTTTGAAAATGTTACTTTACCTCTGGCCAGCATTAATTGCACTGGCTTGCATTTTTCAAGCCTTTCTCACTATTTCCCTTGTGACAGATGTAATGCACATACTGGAGCCAAGTATTTACAGCCATCTCCTTTCCCTCCTTTTTGGCTTGTGCACGCACCCCTGAGGAGTGTGCACACAAAGCTCAAGGAAGCCATTAGCTTAGGCTTTAGTGAATACAGAAAGCATGAGATTTACAGAACTTGCCAGCAAAATTCATTGTTGAGTTCCAGAATACATTATGTTGTTCCTGGTTGTGGTCTAGGGGTTAAAGCAGGAAAGCAGGATTCCAGAGGCCTGGCTTCTTTCCCACAAAACTGTCCTGTCTGAAAGTTTCTCTGCCTCAGTTTACACTTTGTAAACTAATAACTGTATTTCACCTCTCCCCATGTACAGCCGGTACTTCTGGTACCCTTTGGAACCCTAAAAAATGCTAGGAAACTTATTGCAGCAGTATGTAGGCAGGCAAAGAGGTGACCTACAACATACTGCACAACTGGGAAAACAGAGGAAAGAATAGTGAAATACAATGGAAAAACAAGGCTGTGTAAGAAAGATGAATGTTTATGAAAGGCTTTAAGAGATACTACAAAAGTCATTCTTCTCCTTTTTTCTGTCACTGGCCAGAGCTCAGACTTTCCAGAACATGAACAGGATACTCATCTCCTTTGCTCTCTCCCCCTTGCCCCCCAGCCTGTAACACAGAGTTAAATTCCCAAAAGGCAAAACCACATGATTTTCTCAGAAGACACGTATTTAAATGTATGCATATATATGTATAAATATTCTGTGGGTAGCAGGAGACGAATTCTTTCTATTCTCATTAGCCCCTTCTCCTGAGCCGGTGTGACCTTGTGTGAGCAGCTGGGATCTGCTCCTCTGGGACTTCAAGCTTCAGCACAAGAGAAGAGCCTTTTCTCCTCCTCTATTTCTTCCATTGAGGGGCCTCCTATTGCAGCGTACCACCACTGCTCAGAGGAGCCCCACAGATGGGAGCAGGGCAAGGAAAAAGAGAGAGGCAAGACCTGCTTCTGGAACCTTCTTTCCCTGCTGCTGGAGCATTGAGTCTACAAAAGGAACATCATCCCAGCCACCTCTAGAGGAAAAGGAGCAAGGCCAAGCTTGGCTGTTCGTAGTCAATTGTTGTGGATACCACAAAAACACAACAGAGTTTATGGCTCCTCATTTTAACTTAATTTAACATGGCATGCATTTGGAAAAGCAGTACAGTAGCCTTAGCATTTTACCCATCTTGATTGCAGAAAGAAACACCTTTCACTTTAGGCATATCTTCATAATGCATTATTCGGATGTGAAGTCCAGTCATTTCACTAAGTTTTAACCTTCCCGTGCTCAGCTTGTGGTTGGCTCAGCTCTCAGATGATGGCTGTGTGGAACTACAAGACTGTTTGGCCTTAATCAACACCCCCTGCACTCTTTCAGACAGCTACTGCATGTTTACAAGAACTGTTGTCCTCTGCCTCTCCTCTAGATGCCTCTGAGATCTTCCAAGTGTTCTGCTCTTTTCACATGAGCAGAGACAGAGGCTTTCAAGAAGTCCATGTCTTCCTTCTTTGGGCTCACAGTGGTCCCCAGCACTGCAGAAAAAGCACGTGAGCTTGTTCTGTGATTTACATTATCTCAAAATGTTCATAGCTGGGGAACATCCTGAAACTCATGTATAACAGGCATTGAACTCCACGTAATGTCTTCTGCTTAGTGGATATCTAGTTCCTTAGCTCCCTGACTCTGCACTTAATGAATGGTGATGTATTCTGCTCTATTTTTCTGCCCTCACACCCCCTGCCATTGAGTCGGACAAGAAGCAGCGAGGATTTCCCGGAGTTTCAGCAATAAATGCCATTCAGCCTTACTCACACAAATAATTTCTACAGCAGTGGATCTCCCTCTATCTCCACACGTGCACGCAGACTAACACTACAGATCAGATGCACAAATATTTCGGGGGAATACATCCATTATGTCTGCACTTGTTTTGCCAGACATGGGGAGCGTTAGTTAAAAAGCTGAGTGCTCTGATGTCAGAGGAAAATGTTCTGCAACACAGAGACAGCTGGATGCAGGAAGAGCTACCGTCTGCAGCTCAGGACTGGCAGGAATCTGAGCCAGTGCCATGGCAACAGGCATCAGTACCTGTCAGGACCTGGAGAGTCACGATATTCATGGCTTGTGTTGCTGTGAATTTGTGTCACTGACATTGAGGCCGTGTTGCAGTTTATATGACAAAGACATGCTCCCTGTACGGAAGTGCTCTTGGGCGGACTTTGACATTGAAGTTTGCAAAAACAGATTCCCTCTCTAAACATTCCAACTGTGTTTAAATCATACCTATCAACACCCCTAAATAAAAATTAAACCTGACCGTGGCTGCAGGGGTTTGTGGAAAGGAAAAATCATAATCTCTATTTGCTAATTGGTAAGCAATTAGCCAGTTACGCTACAGGACTTTTGAAGCACGTTAAATTGACTAACAGACAAAGCTGATTTGTAAACAAAATGGCTGGATGTTCGGGGAACCAATTAGAAAAGGAAAATTGGCAGCAGCTGGGAGACTGTCAGGAGTCAGACTGGTGTCACGAGGAGGCTGTTTGGAGCAGTGATGGTTTAACAGCTTGCTTTGTTAAGTATGAGCCAATTATAATGATTTAAAATAATGAATATATATTTATATTTATTTATTAAGTATAGCTTGTACATATATAATATATATTTTATAGAGTAATATATGTGTATACAATATATAATACAACATATATATTCTGGTATTTTCAATCAATTTAAATCAATTATTTAATCAAATTTCTTGCTTAAATATCACATTTGAAAATACAGTAACATTAAAAGTACTGCTTGAAAGCATTTCTCCCTTTTCAAATATGCTATGCTCTAATGTATGAGAAGAGCACCCTGCGACCCATACTTTTGTCCTCTCAGAGCTGTAGTGGTGTAAAGCATAATTTGGCTGCATGCAATTATTTCTTTTGCAATTGGATTTGGCAATTTATTCTTCTGCAGGTGAGGCTCCGCACATATGTTGTTCAATAAGAGAGAATATCTGGAGATAAACTCAATGACCAGCAAAACTATCCAATTAACACAAAGGTAATGTTTGTCTCAAGGGAATTTCAGAAAACAGCCACTGTTACTTTAGCATTTTCAAATGTCAGAGGGTCACATTCTTCTGTGGTACAAAACAACAATGATGAAAAGTGTTTATTGGTAAACCGTGAGTCAGATCTGATAATTCGGATTACAACAGTGGCCTCAATATGGAAAACATCACAGAAAATCCCATCATGAAGCCACAGTCAATGGTGAGTCTTTGTTATATTACTCAGGGGAACAATCAAATCTGCTAAACTTCAAGAAAGGTCTCCTGGTTCCTCTGCCCTTGTTGCAGCAGAGACAGTCTTCCACTACAGTCTCCCACTTGCTGAGAACCAGCATTAAAGGAAGAAATCTCTTTTGAAGCAAACTGGAAAGCAAAAATATTGGGACAAAGCCTGAAAACTCTTCTGAGCATTACTGAGGAAAACTGAGGACTTTTCAACATCATTGAAAGTCGGGTGCATGCGAGGAGTTAGGTCCTCTTCTAAGTGTCTTTGTTCATGTGCTTCACTCTATGAAGAGGTGTCACTCACTTCTGGTGAAGCCAAAGTAAACGTTAGGAGAACAAGGAGGATTTTCAGCATGAATGAAGGGTTCAAAGTCTGCCTTAGTAACAAATGCTACTACCTTTTCAGATTTACTCACTTCTGCAGAGAGTAAGAAATTTATGCAGAAAAGCATAAATATATGTAAAAATAGAAATGCTGTAGGTGCACCTCATCACCTTGGGTAAAAAAGATAAAAGACGTAACTGCCTATTACCCACATTTGTTCTGGTGTTATGATTACTTCTTTTTAACTTTTCAGCCAAAAGTTTCTAGTGAAATCATTGCCTTGGCTGAGCAATCAGCCTCTAATCAAGATTCCCTGACAGTAGAGCTTTAAACATATGTATTTTCTCCTGTCCTGAATGTTGAATATGACCAAAATCATCTCGGTCAAAATCCCAGTTGGAGTCGCCTAAGAGATTCACACCCATTTAATGAACTCAGAGCCTTGCAGATCTGCATCCACTTCATGAACTCGGTGCATATTTTCTGTTTAAACATCACCTGACTGTTTCCAAGTAAAGTTTTTGTTTATTCAGGAACCCCCTCTTAGTCCATCTGTGAACACTCTCCGAATCGCCTACAGACTCTCATTCATTTGTAACAGAAAATGAAATGGGATCTCCGTATCCACAGTAGCCCTGAGGAAGCGGAAGGGGCAGAAGGGGCTGATGCTGGCAGGAGGAGCAGGGCAGGACTGAGCTGTTTTTCGTGGGGGGCTCATAGGAGCTGCCTGGGCTGCTGGCTGGAGCCTGGGCATCGGCGCCAGCTGCCCACAGCTTTACATGAAACAGTTGGCACTGTTGATTTAAACAGACTGATGAATGTGACCTCCTAAATGAATTGTTAGTAATTATGCAGTATAAACAGAGAAGGCTCACATTAAAAGCGTTTCTTAGCAGGCTTCTTTTTTATTTTTGTTTGTTTGTTTGTTTTAAAAAGGAGAAGATAAGGCCATTTTCAAATGCGTTCTTGTTTGTTAACGCAAATACGCAGTAGATATTCACTACCAAGTGACCTTGGCCCTGCATTTCCTGGGCTAGTTCTTCCTGAGGAAAAAAAACCACAAACATCTTTCACGTGTGTGACCAAAGTGTGAGATGTCAATAAGCATTTTCCTTCTTAAACTGTGATCATTGCATGTGTTAAAGTAAGGAGAGGACCTAAAGAGGTACAGTTGTCCTTCATGGAAGATTTATCGTAGAAAGATACTCATTGGCATCTCATTAGTAATCTCACTTTTGATCTTTCTTCAGGTTTTAGTGGAATGAGACACACTTATGTAGCTGTTACTGGTGCCTGAAGAAACAATTTTTGCTTAACGTCCAAGCTTTAGTAAGAATTAAATATGGAAAAGAGTGCTCAAAGACACAAATCCCTCTGTCACTTCCATCCAAACAGTGACAAGGCAAAAATATCCCCGTTGTAAGTGCAAGTGGAAAGGATGTCAGAGGAAATAAAGTACTGTCATGTTCTTATGAACAATAACACTGTGATGGCTACTTTTCCCTGAAAAATAGCCACAAAGCGTCTGCTGCAATACTGAAAAGAACTTGGACTAACCACAGGAATAAAAGATACGAATATCTTCTGAACATGCCATTTGCAGGGATTGCATCCAGTACATAAATTATCATTTAGTATTATTTAGATTCATGTGACACTAAAAATAGAAGATGATAATTAAGTAATTCCTGTAGCCTCTAGCTTTACACTATAATTTATCATTAAGACCACCTCCCACAGACCTTTAGAAAAGTAGTAGTCAGTACAATGTACATATCCAGCTTAGAGCTATTTTAGGCTCTCATTACCATGGTATCTAAGAGTATTTTAAGGCAATTGGATAAGGAGTTCCCTAGTGGACTTCATGTAGGCTCTTGCTCTCTCACTCACTTGAGTATAGAAGCCTTTGCTTTGGCTACAGAGGAGTCAGTTAAATGTGTGGAGAAGTTGTATACAACTAAATGTGTAGTCTGCACAGCTCCTTTTCCCTTTCTGAGGAATTTCAGTTGGCAGGAAAATTTATAGCCACCTTTCCACCTTCTCATTTGTAAAAAAGAAAATGTAACTACCAGAAGATGAATGGTTTAGTTAAAATACCAGCACCAGAATAGTGCCCGTGAGAGAATGGGGCATTTCAGAAATCACTCATTGCTCTCCCGTAGCTCAGATATGTAAAAAGAAACAAAAGAAGTTGAAATCTCAAAGGAGAGCAATAATTTAATCACGTTGCATCATGAGTTTATTGTAATAAGACCATAAAGCACCTGGGAGAGCCAGAATGTGGTATCTACTCTGATAATGCTCTTTTCATGTCATAAGATCAAATACTGAAGTGAAAGCAATAGGCAAATCGTGGACAACTAAAAATAAAAGCAAGCAACACCCACAAATGGAAAAATAAGTTATTTCTTTTAGTTGGCTGTACAATTAAATCAGCCCATTCACCGAACCAAACTAAACAGAATAGTAACAGAAAAATTTCTCTAAAAAGGAAAACCTCCTAAGGCAATGTAAAGTTCTCCATATTTGCTGTTTTCTTTAATTTTTGTCTTTTCCTCATTGATGATGTGACTGAGAAATCTGACTAAAAGTTGACTACCTTTCTAAGTACATTTTTATAATCTCTGTACATCTATGTATCTGAAAGATCATTTTTTATATATAGTACCTGTCTCCATTGTACCTAAAAATGCCTTATTTTGTTTTCACTGATGTACTCCAAAATCTTTGCCTGGTATAACACAGCAAAATTTCACTGGATATTTCTAGATCTATAATGATCTAAATCAGTTAAAGACCTGTTACAGAGGAGACTTTCTCTCATTTCTGTACTGGCTGGGGTTGGCCTGGGATTTTTTTTTTTTATTTTTCCTTTTTTCCAGTCTCTCCCCTTTGACATATTTATAACACGAAACTTTTGCCTAAGTGTGCAGAAAGTTTATTACAGGTGGAAGATGACTACATTCCTGATTATATCTGTTCTTCTGAAATTCCTACGTGTTCTGTATCTATTTATGACAGGTTTTTTCTTCAGCTCTTTGTTACTTTTCTTCGTGCTTGCCAGCTGTTTGGTCCGAAAGGATAGATCTATTTTTTCTGGACTGTGTTGATACGCAATCGGTGATGCACTTTGGCTTAAGTCATTGATGGCCAGCCTTAAAAGAAATTTGGTGAATACAACACCAAAACACAAGTTCATGGCAGCCTCTTTCACTCTGGGATGGGTTTCTGTACATAATGGAGTTGCCGTTACTGCTGTCTTGGTGGCTTGGCTGGGAGTGAAAGATTAGATGGAAAGCAGTAGCTAAACTGGTGATATTTGACAAATGTAGAAATTTACGGTACTGGTAAAATAACACCTTCTTCACAGGGTCTGGCAGATTCACCTCTCTAAACTGTGGTTGATGACTTCCATTAGCAGCAGACAGAGCAGTTATTTTCTTTGGATTTCAGAAGCCTAAAGTTGCAGGTGTCTTGGCAGAGCAGGTCATTGCAATACTCCAAATGTTTCTGGCACTCAGTTGTTTCTCCTCAGCTTGTTTTGATTTTCGTTTGTTGTCTCTTATTCTCCATTCTCTATTAGCCAGCATATAGGCTGTCCTGCTTCTCTTCAGTCATCTCTTATGGGCATCCCTTATAAGCATTTTCCTTACACCTATTCCCTCCAGTGACTGACTTTTAGCTAAAGGAAGAAAAATGGCCAGTTTTCAGTGATTATTTTAAATTTTCTGCTGAGATTTTTTTCAGAATTAAGGAACCTTTTTTAATACTGACCAGTAAATAATATCCAGATTTTTTAGGCTTCCACAAAATTTGAAATTGCTCCATTAAAAATAAGGAAAACAAGGTAAGGAATTTGACCGTTTTAAATCATTGTACTGTCTCTGCTATGCTTTACATGATACTATGTCAGTAGTACTTGCAGTCAGCTTAGAGTCCTGCAGCCCTGGTCACTCATTGCCCAGCTGGGGGACCAGTGGTAGGTCTTCTCCAGCCTGGATGTTTGCTTTCCATGGAAACCTGAATGGGAGAGGCATTAGGGGAGGTGTTACACTCTCAGGCTTCACAAAACTGGATTTTGCCATGGTGAGCTCTTCCCCACCGCATCAGTGCAGCACAAGTGTTCCTATGTCTTTAGCTGTAGCCACCCAAGGAACTCCAGTCACTTGATTCATACCATGAGATGCCTTACAGCTGAGGGAGAAAAGGGCTTTTACCCCACCTTCTTGCTCTTTTCTCTTAGCTTTTTCCTAGACAATCTCTCCTTGTATATTATCAATTATCCAAACATTTAATTGTGCTTTACAAGAATGTTTCCTCCATGATTCAGGAAAAATCAAATGCCTTCTCCAAAATCAGTTCAGAGATATAGCTGACTCTATTGGTATCTAAAATTACATTTGTTAGCAAAACTGATGAT
The DNA here is from genome assembly GCA_013398815.1 of Ibidorhyncha struthersii. Lineage (NCBI taxonomy): Eukaryota > Metazoa > Chordata > Aves > Charadriiformes > Charadriidae > Ibidorhyncha > Ibidorhyncha struthersii. The sequence continues at coordinate 772,485 of VZSZ01001654.1, read as the reverse complement.
ATAGGAAGGAATCAAGAAAAACAAAATTGTGTCTGCAAGCAAAAGTAAATTTCCACTTGTAGTTCATAGTGATATAAAGCTGTTTTCAATTGGCTTTGAAAGGGCAGAAAAGGATCTGGGGATTCTCTGTCTTCTTTTTCTTGGTACCTCCAAGCCTGATTTAACTTTAAATCTGGTGCTCATGATCATTCTAAAGAGTACCATCTATCATAGTACACACCTATATATTGTGAGGATAAACAGTCTTTGGGGTGTCGTTTGTCTTAAACAGAAGGTTATTTGAAAGGTCACCAAACTAGATGAACTATTTTTTTTTAATTAACCTAGGCATGGTAATGTAGAAGATTGAATTTGATGTGCATACTGCTAGAAACAAAAAAGGAAACCCACAGTGATTAAAAGGACTTTATTTGTCTTAAATAATTTTCCCAAGGTGGAAAATATTAATTACATGTCAGCCAATAACTCTTAAGTTAATCTACCAGGTCTACAGATAATTAGGGAGGTAAAGAAAAAATAAATGTGTAAATAAACAACATTTTATAAGTTTGCACACTATTTTACAATACAATAAATCAAACTATGTAGAAACCTTTAGCTAAGTAAATTTATTGCAAAGCCTGAGGCATGCTTTGCTTCTTTTAGCAAATAGTTTAGTACTTTCAATTATGTAAAATGTTAAATCTAATAAAGAGCAGCAGAACTTGCATTCCACAGATGAGGAATACAGTATTTAATAAATATTTAAAAGCTTAGCTCAGTTATGATTTTATAAAGACTGACTTTTTTTCTGGCTTTCCTCAGTAGGTGTAATCTTCACTATCCCCATTAATTAAGGAGTGCAAGGGTATATATCTGTTAATTAATTTGTGTAAAATTTGTGCAAATGAATTTTGAAGTTAGCTATGCATTTTAATTGCAAACACACATCAGATGGAATGATCTGAGATTTTTGGACCCACTTGAGTGGAAATACTTTGACTGGCAATGTGCAGATGTTTAAATATTCCTACTGAGTTGATAGGCATAAGACTGTTGTTTTCAAAAGGATGTCACATCATTTAGGAGCTTAAACTTCATTGAAAGTCATTGCCTCTAACTTTCTTTCGAAAGTTTGTTCTCCTGTTTCTTCCACAGGATTTCCCCTCTTCAAGAACTAAAACCCCAGTGTTCAGGATGGGTTTTAGAGGCAAGCAGTCCTGGTGACAGCCCAGAGGGGGAGGAGGGAGGTGGCAAAAGTCTAAGTTAGGTCTCAGCATAAATCAGATGTGGAGAGAGGAGAGGGAGTATGATGTTCTCAACCTCAGGCCAAGGCTACCATGAAACTTTGAGTCTCACAAAGCAGCACGAATTGTTGGCTTGCAAGAAACAGTGCAGCAGTGCTCAAGCTGCAGTGAATAGCCCTCTCATCTAATTTGGCCTTTTTCCTTAACATACCTTTTAGAAGGCATAACATCATGGGGATTTTTGTTTCATTTTTCACAGAGTTTAAGTGGTTTTTAGCTGTGGCATCTGTGCTAATCACTGTATCTGTTATTGATATCCCGGAGTGTTTGTGTTATTGACAATGCACCTGTTTACACACTTCATTCTCTAGCTCTGCTGACAGAAACCAGACTGTATGCAGTAATCCAATTCTTTATGGCTCCTTTTTTAGTTTCTCATGTTACTGTGCTAACATTATGAGCAAAGTACATCCCCCTGAATGAGATGGCTTTCTGTTACTTACTTGAATAGAAGTTTAACATAGGTTTCTCTGTGCCTCAAATGACAATCATTGCACAACATTGTCCTGGTTTGAGGTAAAACAGGAACAATTTTGGTCAGTAACTTTAATTTTTAGCTAGGCCTCTTCTAACTTCTGAAAATAACAGTATATTGTGCAGACACTGTTTGCTCTCTCAGTGATAAGACCTATGCTTCTAGTTGATGCTAAGGCATGGTATGCAGAAAGGCTCCCGCTTAGACTTATTGCTCCAACAGCCCAGGGCAGATAACTTGGTTATTTGCCCCGTTGGAGGGTCGGAAGTGGAAAAGCTTAGATGGGTCCCACCTGTGGGGAGGAGTGGACAGGACAGGTGACCCAAAACTGACCCATGGGGTATTCCACCCCATCTGCCTCATGCTCAGTATAAAGCTGAGGGATCAAAGGGTCAGTTCTCTTTCTTCAATGGCCGGTGTCCAAGGAGGACTCTGCTCATCTGCATTTGATCCCAATCCTGAATCCAGATCCAGAATTTAGTTCCTGTCCATCACTGAGTCCAATCTGGGACTTCCCCAGTGCCAGCCAGTGACGTGATTGTCATTGTGTGAGCTTGATACAGTTTTGCATATATTTCATTATTTTCTTTTCATTTTATTATTAATATTTCATTAAAGTAGTTTATTTCCTTCTAAACTCATAAGTCTCTCTTTCCCTCCTCTGCCTCTCTCTTTGAAGAGAGGTAGGGGGAGCACCTGTTGCTTGTCCAGTGGCCAGTGCGGCCTAAACCACGACACATGATTTTCATGTAGATGATACATTCATTATAAATCCCCTAGTAAGCATTTTGAATTCTATAGCCAAGGTTCACGATGCTGAGTTTTCATTCATAGCTGCCCTTAATACCACTGAAGAACTTTATCAGGCTTCCAAGGGAGAAATACCAGACCCTCTAAGTATTTCAGTAATATAATGTCAGTCATGTGGAATACCTGATTCCACCTAGTTCATTGAATTATGCTATTCAGTCCATCAGATACTGTGTAAAATGAATAAAAAGATTACTAATTAGCAGCAGATCAGGTCAGACTGTAGCTGTTGCTCCCTCGCTCTGGGCACTGACACACCTGCTATAGCAGCTGCAGTGTATTTCAGAGGTGTGACACTTCCTCAGTTGTCTGTGGGTGAAAAGAGAGATAACTTTTGATGGTCTGGACCAAGTGCAGTATTCACCTTTCCTAAAACTCTACTGATGAAATGGGGAGGAAATCACAGCTTTGCCTAAGACCTCTTCCAGCCTACACCTACGCGCTTCTGAGAGTAGCTCCCCTACATAATAGTTGTGAGAGAAGTAATATTAACATGGACCACTAAAAAAATGTTCCTTTTCTTTCAAACAGCTATACACTCCAAAGTATGATGCTAGCAAGCATGGGGTTTGATTCATGTGCCCCAATGAGGTAGATAATGTAAGAAGACTTCAACTTATTTTAAATTTTCCTTAATGTATTCTTTCCTTCTTTGAGGGTCAGTATCCCTGGTGCATCTATAAAAATGTCCTTTGCAATTCACTAGAATCTGCCTTATTTACCAATTCTGAGAGATAGTTTATAGCTCCTCCTATTTCCACTACACACCCACACAGGTAAGACTACAACCTGTCTTGTGAAACACACCAAATTTCATTTCCTGATTTTGTCCAGCTTAACTACTATTACAAATATCTCTGTTCAGTGATTCCCATTAGTTACTAGCACTTGTCAAATCAAGTTAAGTTTTCTTTTTCTCTTTTGGGACTTGACAAAAAAACCCCAAACTTTTTAACTAATTGGCCTTGACAGGATAACAGCAGACCTGTTATGCTGGCCTCAATCGTATTTCACTAGGCTCATGTCATTGGTAATTAAATTTGTCTTAGAACTTGGATGAATGTCAAACTACCATTGGGAAGAAAAAAAAAGAAAGTAAACTAAAACCCTTACAGCTCAGATTGTACAATGGTCTGTTCAGTCCCTACCAGAAATATCTGAGTTATGCCCTGATCACCTGTAAGGAATGGAACTTCCCAAACGCATTTCTATTTTTTTTATCCAGGGAAACATTACAGATAAGGATTTTTTGTATCTTTGTAGTCACAGACAGAGGAAAAAAAAATAGTCCCTTTGGGAATCTGAGTTCAAATTTTGTAGAAGAATGTAAAGTGTACATGAGTTGCCTCAGCCTACAGCCGTAAAACAAGCGCAGACCTGGACAATGAGATAATTTGTTCCACATAAAGATTTTAAGTGGACCCATTGAACTTCCACTAGGAAAACTTATTCTTCTTGTTGCCCTAAAAATGGTCTCAAATATCTTTGATTCAGGTTCAATAAAGAATTTAGGCTCCTAATTCTTCCATGAGCCTTAAATGTCTCAATAAAATCAAAGAGTTAGGAGCCTGGGTGCTGGAATGGATCTGGATTTTTATATCTATTGCCCCATTCTGAATGTGTCCTTTATCATATTGAACTAGAAGATTTGAAAAGACTTTGAATTTACTACAATTCTAGAGTGTTTGGATAGGATCTCTGTGTTCTGTAAGAAGGTGTGAGGAAAAATACAGATTTCTCCCACATCAGCATTTACTGTTTTGTTGCTGGACTTATTAATTATATTTAGGAAAGACAGGAGGCTGAAGTGACTGTGCGCATGTATGTGTGCCTCTGTGTGTTCGTGTGTGCAAGCATATATATATATACGTGTGTGTGTGAACAGCAGTTGGAGGTGGTTAACAGACACAACTCTCACAATCTCTCCCACAGCTGCCAGAGACTTTCCTTGCAAAATACTTCCCGTCAAAAGGAACAAAGACTCTTTAGATTAAATGGCGGCTTTTATCCAACACAAATCCCCCCCCCCTTCTTTTTTTTTTGCCTTCTGACGTCATGGTTGAGAAGGTGAAGATGTAAACAGAATAAACAGAATCTCAGATTCACACCCTAAGTTTCCTTCAATGTATTACTAGAAACCAGGTTTTATTTTAGGCAAAAAAATAGTGACATATTATTATCCCTTTTTTTTTTCCTGGGTTGTCTGAACTCAATCATAAGGCATCACATTGCTTGGACAGAAGTAGCTCATAGACAACATGTGGTAACTCTTCAGGTATCCCATGTCTCCACTGCCGTACACAAAGGGGCAGGTTTCAGAGCTGAACCTTGTGATGCAGGCACAGCAGATCATGTAAAATCACTTTATTTTGCAAGCATGGATTCAAATTGACCTGGAGAACCTGTTACATTCTGTGCATACAGCATTGGAGAGAATTGAATGGGTGATTGTCCTAGTTTGACAGACACAGGACTTATTTCTCTTCTAATGCTTGGGAAAACTGCACTTTTAGAAGACTCTAGTGTCTGAATTTGTGAAAATATTTATATTATAGCCAGCTATGGTGTGTGGGTTTCAAGGTCTTATTGGTTTTGAGCTCACCAGGTGCAAGGACGAGGAGAAGCGAGACCCAGGCACTTCACCCAGGCTGGCCAACAGGATTATTTCGTACTTTGAACATCACATTCAACATAAATTAGAAAGTTTGCTGTGAAGTTTCTCTCTCCCTTGATGGCTGTGATCCTGAGAACTTCTTGCCCCGGTGCCAGACCCCTGAGGCCTTCCCTTCCTCCCAAAGCCATAGCGCTCACTGTGTCCGACATCTGCTGTCCACTGCTGGGAGTGCACAGCTTCCTACTGATAGAACTGGCTGAGTATAATCTTTGTATATTTTATACTCATATTGGGATCAGTGTGGGTTCTTTAGTGTTATCNAACATCACATTCAACATAAATTAGAAAGTTTGCTGTGAAGTTTCTCTCTCCCTTGATGGCTGTGATCCTGAGAACTTCTTGCCCCGGTGCCAGACCCCTGAGGCCTTCCCTTCCTCCCAAAGCCATAGCGCTCACTGTGTCCGACATCTGCTGTCCACTGCTGGGAGTGCACAGCTTCCTACTGATAGAACTGGCTGAGTATAATCTTTGTATATTTTATACTCATATTGGGATCAGTGTGGGTTCTTTAGTGTTATCAATGTTAATTATCTAGTCCTATTCTATTAAATCTGTTTATATTTCAACCCTCAGGTTTTCTTGGATTTTTCCCGATTGCCCTTCCTGAGGGGGGAGGGGTCATCAGGTGAGAGAATAATTGTCTAAATGACAATAAATTGTTGTACGTTTCTTAAATGATAATGGTGATAAACTGTGCCGCCGTATGGCTATTTCTGCCCTACGCAATAGACTGGACTAGTCACAAGAAGTGTTCTAAAGAAGGTGTCAAAGTAACTTTTATTAAAAGGAAGGTAAATTTTGGAGACATTTTGAAAAAAATAAAACCAACAACCTATTTCTCAACAGTTTTGGGTTTTGTTTTTTTTTTTTAAAAAAGAAACAATAGTTTCTTTTAAAGTTTTGGAATAGTTCATATTTTAGTCATTACTTTCCGAGCAGCAGTACTTTCCATAACTCTTAACGTTGTCAAGAAAAAGAAAAAATCCTAAGCATTCAATGTGATTCAATCCTTCTGTGTATCTAAATTATTGAATTCATGGAAACAGAAGTATCCAATATTTTTCTGTTCCTGAGCACACATACCTAATTGGCTAATAGGGTAGATTTGAGTTCCTTTGGGAGATTTCGATAGGAAAAAAAAGAACACCCTTTCAATGCATGCAGAAACTAAATTGGAAGCAATCTATAGCTGAATACTTGAATTGTTTCCAAGTCTTTTACTCTTGGCATAGAGCTTTTTCAATTTGAATTCTGCTTACATCCAATATGATTCCTCTGGATACAGATATATAGTCATTAGAACCATGTCTCATAGCAAGTTTAACCCTGAAATCGTTGACTATCCTGTAAGTTAATGGCCTGCGTTATTTTTCTCTTGTCTCAGAGCTTGAAAGTCTTACAGATCCTACGATCAGAAGACAACTATCCTCCTTGATGAGCCTGTGTGCAGGTGTATTGGCTCTGGCTGGGGTGGAGTTAGTTTTCATAGGAGCCCATATGGATTGGATTTGTGACTAAACCAGTGTTGATTACACACCAGTGTCTTGGCTGTTTATGAGCAGTGCTTGCACAGCATCGAGGTTTTATTTCATTTTTTTTGGTGTGGTTTTCTTTCCCCCACTCAGCCTGTACAGCAAGTAGGCTAGAGGTATACAAGAAGCTAGCTAGCTGTACAACCAGGACAGCTGACCCTAAGTGACCAAAGGGATGCTTCATACCAAATGACATTGTGCTCAGCAATAAAAGATTGCTGGAAAGAAAGAGGAAGAGGTGACATTCACAGTTATGGCATTTGTTTTCTCAAGTAACCATTGTGCATGCTGAGGCCCTGCTTCCCAAGGATGTGGCTGGACCTCTGCCTGCCAATGGGAAATAGTGAATACATTCCTTATTTTGCTTTCCTTGCACACACCGTTTTTCTTCACTTACTAAACTGTCTTTATCTCAATCCATCCTGATTTTTCTATTCTGATTCCCTCTCCCATCTTGCTGGGGAGGGCAGTGAGAAAGACCCTGTGCGGCTGCCTAGCTGCTGGCTTGGTCAACCCACCACAGCAAGTTGAATGAAGTAAAAGCAAGGCAACAGCAACTGAAAGTCAGGAATAAATTCACATCTGAGAGTAGCTTCCTAAACTGCAGCCCAGCTTTAGTGGCACATCTAAATCCCTTTTAGGGCAAAGTTAAAAAGACACAAAGCAGACCCCTGTGTCGTATGTTACTGGGAGAGAAATGCTGGAGACCAGCACCATGATGTTCAGCCACCAGTGGTTTAATCTCACCTGGCTGACTGTCCTTGGGAAAGGAGGGCAAACACTCATGTAGCCAGGCACAGAGCAACCTACACAGTTCCTCCGAGATACTAATTTTTCTCTCTTCTCTGAAATGCATGACTTTAAATGTGGACACAATGCTGGCAGGATTTTAAGCTTGTCAGACCAAAACCTGAGGTGAGGATCCGGGACTAGCAATGCAGATATCCTTGTTATGCTGGTAAACTCAGTGCTGGAAGGAAAAAAGAAAAAACAATTCACAGGAGCAACAGGACAAATAAGCAGCATGTGTAATGCATCAAAGTCAGCCACACTGGAAGAAATAGTCCTACAATAAACACTTTGAATTTCTTGGGTACATAAGACTAAACTCACTCTCCCTACTTAAATGATGGGGTTTCAATAAACCACAAACCACACAAGCATCATATGCACAGGATTGTTCAAGCACCCAGTACAAATCAGAACAATCCCTGTTCACTAGTCAATGCAGGACCTCACAGATGGACCTTAAATTCTGTTCCTCTAGTGTAAAACTTTTTCTTGGCTCAGATAGGCAAGCTTCTACCTCTCACTCTTGTCATCAGTTTTTAAATGGGAGCAAAAGCAACACTTACTGCTAAGTGCAAACAGCTGAAATAAAGGCACAAAGTTTTAAATGCTACAACAAATCCCTTCTATTGCAGGAAGGCTAGGTGTTCAAGGAGAGAGTGGCTGAGCCAAGGGAATTGTATTTAAACTTAATTATAACTTTCCAAAATTTTTCCTCCCATGCAGATATGAGCTAGAATAATGCAGGAACCAAACTGTCAGACAGGACTGGAGGTAATTAATACTACAAGTGAAGAATGTAGCCAGCAATATCATGCTTTCTTGTGGTGGCTTCTTTACAGATAGCAACTACAATAACATTGCACAAATGATGTTCCTGAACATGTTCCTGCAACTGCCCTTTGAGGAGCAATACAGAAATGTTATGTGAACCTTGTAGGCTATTTCTTTCCCCTTTTTTCTTCTCAAAATTTCTGAGAAGCCGTGTTCTAGCTGTTATATTTTCTGTAATGAAGAAATGATGGGAAATGGTTTCTTGCTGGGAGGTCATCCTTGAGTGGATGTAATGAAGAACAATGTGTGCACTTTCAGTAGTCCCAGAGGATGGTCTGGCTGCTAATTGAAATTGGGAGATCTAAATTTTACATCCTTGTTCGCTGCTGCCTTCTTCCATGATTTTGGGTAAAATGTCTTTCTTTTGCTCTCATTTCTCTACCGAGATAGGGATAGGCTTGTTGTCCCACCACACAAGATCAGGCACTGCTTTATGGCTATACAGGTAAGGCAGAAAAATATTTATTCCTTTCCCAAAATAAATTCCTTATGTTCTTCCAGGAATAGCCTGCCCCGTGTAGTGAGGTGTTAAGAAGGAGAGACAAGTGAGATTTCTGTTGGGAGAAAGGGCACAGAGAAGCCTCACGTAGCAGTAACCAGCGCAGCAGCCGTCGCTGGCTTCTGTTTGAGCAAGGGCCCTGCCTGCTCAGTGAACGAGATGCAGGCAGGGTTAGTCATACACCCACTGCTGGGCAGGAGGTTGGATTTCTGACTCGATGCCCACCTTTGCTGGAGTGGAGATTTTCACTTAAAGCATAATTTTCCAAATTTCTGAGGAGTATGTTTGCTGTGGCTGTTTGTAAAAGGATTATTTGACTAAAGACAAATTGAGAATTAGTGAGGAGTGACAGTTCAGTGATGACTTTTAATCTAACACATACTAGTCACAGAAATGTTTTGTGTCATTGAGGGAGGAACTCAGCAGGTGAGATGAAGCAAGTGAGACTTAAATCCCAGTAAAATCACGGGCCGTAGTTAATGCAAAAAATTTTTGCATGGAGGCATATTAGATCAGCATGCTTACGTCAGCAAACCATGACAGCTTACATGACTAACTCATGCTGGACCTAAACAGATGCAGCAGGCTGAAGAGGGGCTGCAATGTTACCATGCAGAAGTTCAGCACGATAACGCTGACAGGACTCATCCATAAACTTGCAATGTGGAGTTCCGACACGCCCAAGATAAAAAGCCAGGGTCATGACTATGGCCATATCTGGCTAAAGAGAGACAACGAGAAGAGTCCGTCTCTTCCATCAGATCTGCACCCAGCTGCTGCCTTCGGGTGCTAACCCTGCAGAACAAGTGCGGCTGAAGAGCAAAACCTGTAGTCAAATGCACCAGGCTTCCCTTCCAGATGGGCAGAGGACCAGCCACAAGAGGGGCAGGGTGGAGTAAGTTGCACTTTTTCAAAGAGTGACACAAGTCAAAGGGGCCATGACTCAGAGCCACCATTGCCGTGTCTGTCTGAATCACTCTGCTCCTGCTACTGCATCTCTAAAGTGTCTAGACAGCATGTTACATCCACACACCACATATATATATATATATACACACACACACTCTGCAGCACTAGATAGTCCTCAGCTGTCCAGTACCCTTTTATTCAGAACTATCCCTGACTATGAAAAACGTAAGGAAGGAAAAATCCTCTAAGTTACCATAGGGTCTGGTTTTGTACTTTAGAAACTCTGTGGTGGGTGAGTACAGAATAAAGCAGGCTGCAGATGGTAAGGCTCAAGCTTCACCTCATTCAGTACAACCTCCCAAAGGCTTCCTGGACAACTCTGTTGTTCAGTTGGGATGTAAATGGGGCTCCAGGTAGAGGGCAAAGTAAATCTGGGGCTAGTGAAACACATGATCCTCACACAGATGTGGAAAAAGCTGATTAAATCTCTGCAGTTTCTCTGTTGAACTTTGCATGAGGTGAGAAGCGACCAAATCCCTCACACTTGTTTTCTACTGGAAGTGAAAAAACTATTGCTATTCTCTTCCAGCACAGCTTCTTGAAAGCTATCATGCCACACCTTAGGGCTATTGTTTGGAAGCAAGTCTTGCTAAAAAAAAAGGCTCTATTCTCTCCTTTTTCCTGTAAAAATATAAATTGATTCTGCTTGAAAATCATTGAAACTGTGCATCAAAGGATTTACCCCATCTGCCTCAAATCCAACTCCAGTGAGAAACCTATGCTAAAAAAGCAGAGCTGGAGTCTGTTTAAAGCTTTTCAGCTGTGTAAGCAAAACTGAATCCGGTTGCCTCAAAGGTGCAGATGAAACAACTTGCCAGGGCAGGCAGTCAACATGATGCCTTCTCTTCCCTTCCTTCACTGCTCTCATATTCCCCAGTCCAGGTAAAGCTCTCAAGAGCCCAAGCCGCTGGGGTGAGCAGAGGTCCCTTGGCTGCCTGTCCGGGCTGGGGCTGGGGCTGGGGCAGCAAAGTGCTGCCCCATGTGGTGGGGCTGCAGCCAGCACTGGTGCTCGTGTGCCTCCTGCCCAGTAGCAGGAGGGAGATGCAGGATGGGGCCATGGGTGCATCCTGCATCTCTGTCCAGCCTGAGAGCCCGAACAGAGGGAGCACGAGCTGTGCACTAGCAGCAGTAAAACAGTTCTCAAAGGCTGCATTCATCCCAGCTAATGAGCATTATGTAGAGGATCCATGCAGACATGTTATTTGCACTGTCTTTAAAATAACCAGTGCTGTGGTCTGCACCTAGATTGTCCATATGAGACCTTTTCTCTAGGAAAACAGCTGCCTTTTACAACTTCTCTATTTCAGAAATTATGCAAAACTTGAGCTTAGTAATCAAAGTTCATTTGTGTCTCCTCGAGAATACAACATGCAATTCCTACTCATCAGGAAAATAGATGTATTTCCCCTGGGAGACATTAGACAAAAAAGAAAAGACTATTTTTAACATCATGAATATATTTTTGATTTTTAAAAAAATTTAAAACTACAAATATTTTAAAAAATACCTAGAAAAAAATTTATTTTTCTGTTTTCCATGTTAGTAGTTAAACTTCCTGTGCTTGTGCTTGTATGTGAATGTGTATATGTGTGTGTTCTAGTATATAAATAAAATATACAGCAAAACCACACTTCTCGCTGAATTTTCCAGTTTAATAAAAATACTGGTAAAGTGTCATAAAAATGAAAGACCCTTAACTACATTAGATTCTTGATTTCTTTTTAAATAACTTGAGTATTTTATTTGAAGAGTGTCCAACTTGAGGTATATTTTGCTGTGTATAAGCATAAGAATGCAAGGAGAGTGTATTTTTCATTATATTCTGCTTTCAAAAATATATTCTTTTCTGTTTTCTAATTACATGAATATAAAAAGGGAAGAAGGAAATAACTTCTAATTATATAGAACAACTTTTTTTTTAATTGAGAATGGAAGAGAAATTCATTCATCACGCTATAAAATATATGTGAAGCAATTATATCATCAGGACTTCTTTTTATGTGTAACTTATGTGCTATGGAAATGGAGCAATTATGATATCATGACTTTTTGTTGTTAATTAGAAAATTAGTCTGCTGTTTGAGTAATTACAAAGAGATTCTCCTTTATTGGATCTTTCTAAAATAAGTATTAGAAGCAATTATAAGTAGCAGAACAAAAAAATAGCTTATTTACAAAATAAAAAAAGGCAATAATGTTGCTTTGCTATTATAACAGCCTGAGTTACACACCATATGAGATGCAGAAGATGCTCCTTATGAAATGGTTTCAAATTCACACCATATTTAAAAGCACCGAAAAAATCACTTTATGCTTTAATTATAGAAAGGCTTGATGATTTCAATTACAGATATGGTTCAGTTACATAATCAGCCCAAAACTAGAAAGGAAATGATCTTTTGCAAATTATTCAGACCAGAGACTAATATCCCCATTAACAGCAGAGAAGGCACTAATTCAGAACAGCCTCGAATATGATGCTGGTGCCCGAGCTTTCTGAGAAAATATAGCTGTAAAATAGTTATATGGGATGATGTGAGGATTTGAAAGAAGGCAATGGATCTCACAGTCCCAGGCACTGCAGTTTGGGTCTGAGTCTGGTCATGAAGAAAGTGGGACCTAGATACTTTCACAGACCTTCATGGTTCTGTGCACATCTGGTATTGACCTGTAAGAGTTGGGCTCTGGGCTCCTGGTATTCGCTCTCTCAGCAAGACAAAGCGACAGGTACGAGCCAACTCCTAGGTTCATAACGTGTTCTTGGTCAATGTTTCTAGATGGTTAAACCAGAAAGAAAAATTGAGGCTGCCTCTTAGTGATGATGTCCCAAGCCTCTTGCTCCTTATGTCAACGCAGCCTCATTCAAAACCTGTGCACAAGAAATTATCAGGGTATAATATAGTACTTTAAGCTCTTCTTGCTTCAGCATAATTTACAAATATAATCCAGACCAAGACCCTATTTATGGAGAGATGCAACACTACTTAAAGTAGGAAAATGGTTGCTTTGCTGCATTGCTCCTCTATAATTTAATGGAGGAAAAAATCAGTATATTATGCCTGATTTGCATGAAGTTTTGTATTAGTAGAACAGTTGATCTCTGAATAAAATAAGGATTGCACTTGATTTAAGCTGAACGGATCTCACGTTAGTAATTTTTCTTGTATTTTTGGTGTCATTAAAAAATATTTACAGATGTTCAGCCAAGAGTACATAGCCTGCTAAAGGTAGTTTCTATTTTAAGGCCCAGTCTTGTAAACACTTCCAACAGGACATCCTACTTGCTAATGGGAGCATTGTAAATTGATGTTTTATAGTAGTGAGAGCCATGACCACTTCTTATATGTTTACAACTTAAGTCCTCAAATTGAAATAGTAAGTCACTAGTTGCATTTTTTTTATTAAGGTTCTGCTATATTTCTACTCCAAACCCAGAAATTAAACTCTTATATCTACCTAAGCAAAAACATTTCTCATATAAAATAAGGCCATCTAGAGAAGTTTTCCATATCAAAATATGAAAACTTTGTTAGTGCCACATTCAACGAACTTGGCTGTTTAAACAGCTGTGTTAAATAAGAATCATTTCCAGTTTCCTGAGACTTTGTTCTCACGTTTCTTTATCTTTAGGAGAAAACTACATCAGTCTTCATTGTATCTCAATTAATTCACCATTTAAAAAAATATATTTTATTTTTGTATATTGAAATGGCTCTATGAAAACACTGCATAGCATCACTCCTCTCCTTGTCCTTATCTTGAAGTAGGATGCATTTATGTGGCTGACAGCCCATATAGCCCACAGGGCAGGTCCTCAGGAGTGAGCCAGAAGCTCAGCACAGGTGTGGAACATGACATAGTTTAGCCTCTGTGCTCTCTGGCTACTGCATTGTCGTTTGATCCCTAAAAGCACAAAAGCTCCTCTGGCCTAAATGATCTGTCTTTTTGCAAGACATAATAAGGCAACTACAGTTCATTCCCCTGGAGTAGAGGTCCCCGTCTGGTCTACTCCAGAGGCTTTTGGGAAGATTAGAGACTGAAAGGTCAAGGCTATCTCCATTCCGAGGGATATTTCTGTAAACTCACTGAAAAAAATGAGGAAACTCATTGAAAAATGTGGGTTTGGCAGCCAAAAAAGGGATCCTGACTTCAGATCAACCTGACTGAATAGTTTTCAGCTGGAGAAGGTTTCAGATAATAGGAAGTGTGTCAATCCCTTTTTACACAGTGTGCCAGCACTTTAGAGCTCTCAGGAAAGACGTAGCACCCAGAGACTCCTGTCCCCTGCTGGGGGAGTCAAAACCATCTGACCTCGGAGGAGAGCACTTGAACACCAGACCTTTGGGTAGGGCAGGGCTCCCAGTTCACCCTGCGATGCTGCTGCACTGTGCAGTCGTACCTAAACTTTCGATAGCACAGGAACCCAAATCTGTACATTGTGTTTTAGGAAGTTCCAGCCTCCAAGTCGAAAGGTGATTTTCTCCCTCTGGCTCACTGAATTGGAGGATACAGACCAAGAAGATGGGATAGTGATACCTGGGAGGACTCTAGAGGAAGTTTCAGATTTCAGTCAAAAGGTGGAAATCCTAAGCCAGATACCTACTTTGAATCAGACAGAAAGCACATCTGAACTTAAATATCAGAGAAGAAAAAAACTCAGAAGAAAAAAAATGACCGTTTTTAGATGCCTGAGATGGTTCAATGTGAGATGCTGTCCTTTCAGTTGATTTTTTTTTTTCTTCTTCTTCTTTTTGTTTTTTTTTTTTCAGCAAATATTTTCTGACACTGAGCAAAATAGAGAGAGTGATTCTCTCATCTAATAGTCCAGATATTCCCTTCCAGGAGGCAAGGTTGGCTTTTCTGCATTATGCATAAACACATGCAGAACCAAAGCCCAGCTCTTGTACGCCCCAGGTGAATGATCTGACACTGTATTGCTGTATGTAATGAGCTTTTCCTTAAAAACTTTTTGAAACTTATGTTTGCTTTTCTTGCTAGTACCAAAACTTTTCCTGCAGATGAACAGAAGTTTTATGCTGAACAGAGGGAAACTGTTTTTCTTTAAGTGAGTAACAGTAGAAATATTAATTTTATATTCATCTTAAACAACCTTATCTTCAAAATACTGACCTCTATTACATATCCTTAGGTAGAACTCAGCAAAAGTCTTATATCCACATGGCTTTTGCATATCTTTTGGTTCCAGATGAAGATGTATGCCTATTTTTTTGTGGAGTCTGCTATTATTTCTGTGATCTGGTTTTATAAAGGAGCTTAACTGTTGTTTGCCGCCTTTTCACATTTATTGGTAAAACAGGATTGCTATTGCACCTACTGGTTTAAGTGATTCTCATAACATAGGAGTACTGTATCAAAGATATCAGGATTGGTTAGAACTATATGAATCTTTGTGGGCTTGGTCCAACTGCAATAAGGTTTTTGTGTGCAGATCTGTCAACACATATTTAAGATGTTTGTATCTTCTATGAGACAAAATACAGTTTAAAGTGTAATTCCTCTTTGAAATGAAACCCTTTATTAAAAACCACCATAGGATTCAGTGTTTACTTTATCTCAGTGATTCCATGGCACATATGTTCTCTTTAAAAGCAATAAGATTTTCTTTTCTTAGCTGTCACCAATAGAGCCAGTGTGTGCTCTGAGCTCTTTTCTTTTCTTGCATCACTAACAATAAAGGGGCTCCAAACAAATTAGGCCACTGCTACATCTGAATAAACCCATGGTATTCAAATTATGCCCTTAGTGAAAGCCACTCAGTCTCATTATTGTTAATGGTTTTGAACAAGTTTTCAAGAGAAAATTTTACAAAAGCAAACAAACAAACAGAAACAACAAACTGTTGGTGACCAAGATCTCCACGCTTTCCTATTGTCCATTACCATGGTATTTAAGTCCAGCCCAGAATCCTAACTGCAGAGTTCCAGAAATGCTAATGTGCAGCAGTCACAGTCCCAAACAAGACTGGAAGTGGTTTGGTTTTCACTCTTGCCTTGTTCAATATTGCATTTCTATTTCAGGGAAGTAGTACTACCATTGAACACAAGGCAAACCTGGATAAGCACTTTGAACTGAGAGCTCTTCAGCTACCAAAGGACTTCACTATCTGTGTCCTTCCAGCTTCCTAGACAAGTGTCCTGATATGTTGGGACTGGGAAAAAAAGAGAGGAAAATAGAGGGATTAGAAGTACCACATCAGGTGATCCATAGCCAAAGAGAGTTCACATCATTTACTCATTTTTTCTTTAATTACGAGAACAGTCACATATGTATCTTTATATATATCTTTATATATGTATAATGTTTACAGATACAGTTTTTTAGGAATCTGTGATAAAATCATTATCTTCTATCCAAACGTGTCACAAATCCTTGTGGTTTTGTTACATCTACACTGGCTACCTTCTACCCACACTGTGTTCAGAATAAACCTCATCCCTGTTAAGACAAGCTGCAGGAAAAAATTCCTTTCATGTCACAGAAATACTATGCAAAACTCTTGAAATAACTAAACCTCTTATCACTCAGTGAAATTTAACAAAATCAGTAGTTCATTTTTATAGGTCTGTCTTAGGGCATGAACGCACAATTGAATATAACTGAGTTTTAGGAGATGGCATCTGATTATATTTCCACATCCTCATAGACATGCTGCTCTTTATCACAAAATGCTAATGGCCCCACTACCCCAACCACAGAAAAGACTTGAATAGAAGAACAAGCTAAACGAACTTCAGCTGGTCAGCATCTGTTTTCAATTTACTCGATCAGATGCATAACTGGTCTGAACTCAGTCATTCTCTTTCTTCTTCAGGGAAGTCAGCAAACCCTGAAGAATATTTAAATTATGGAGTATTACAGGTTAATTGTAGTAAGGATTCTACATATTATCTTTAGCTCTTCTTTTGTTTGTGGTTTTTAATTCTGATAGCATCTTTATTTCTTCTCCAAGTAACCTTCAGTGAAATAATAATAACTTCCTTGTGAGTTTCTCAGCCATTTTGTTTTGTTGCTGAAGAATAGGTGCAGCATCAGCAGTTACATCTGAATCTGTATCAAATGTGAGTTTGGGAACATTCCCTATGGGTCTAAGTTGAAATACAATTCTATTTTTTTCTATATGTACTCTTTGTATCACTAAATTAATAGCTGGTTTGCAAACGTGAGAAGGTAGTATTTTCAGAGGTATGTGAGGCAACAATCTAGGTCAAATTTCCTCTTGCATGTATTTACACGGATCCTACTTGCTAATGGAATTCCAAGGAAACCACAAGTGCACATTGTATTTGGGTTTATGGGTTCACAGCACGTTCACAGAGATGGACTAAACCACCCATGATAACATATTTGAAAAGTTTCTCCAGTATGAAATATCTTTAAGGCTCTCCGTGATTGCCAACTGGTCAGGACTTTTATATGATTTAAGTATCTTTGTAGACTGCAGATTTGCTTTCCACACGCCCTTTAATTATCGTCTGTGAACTGCAACTGAAAAGGGGGCAAGGTTGAGACTAAGTGAATGGGACAAGCTGAACTGAAGACAATGCCTCATTTTAAAGACCAATCCCTCCCTCCTGAGAGCTGCAACTACTATGTGTCTGCTGCTCTCCACGTGGCCTTTTGTGATATTTACAGCATTTTACAGTTTTGAAGAGGGCTAAGTCCAGCTTTAAGACAGTCCAGCTCCAGTTTTAAAGGTAGGATAAAGAGCAGAAGATGCTATTGGCAAGAAATCATGGTATTTCTATGGAAAACTAATTGCTTGTTGCAGAAATGGCAGAACACACACACATTTTGGTACCCAGACTATTCACCTATGCCCAGGCAGAAATAGGCTGTGCCAGCACAGGTTATTGCTAGTGCCATATCAGGTCTGCTGTCAAGTCACTGCCCAGTTCTCATCTTTCTGCTAGAGATAAAGGAGCAGCCTGCCTCTGCTCTCACACTGGGCACATAGCTTGTGCAGCCCGTGTGAAGGAGAAAAGGGGTGTGTAATACCATGCAGCACAAGGGATTCTTCATTTGAACAGCTGTCTGCATCATTCCTGGCGATTCCAGCATGTGCGTTCTTGGGTTTTAATCCACATTTACCATTTATTTTCTCTCCTCCTGGTTGAGTGAGGAGATTATTCTTGGTAGGTGAGGTGTCAGTTCTGACATCAGAACATGCTTACAGACAAGAAAGCATTATATGCCCCATGGTGGGGTCTAGAGAGAGAGGGCATATGTTTGTTCACATAAGATTTTGTAATCAGCAAATGCAGTCACTCAGAACTAATTGCTTGTTCGTAATGATGGTGTATAAAATGGAACGACTCCAGCTTTACACAAGTTTCAGTGAAATTTGCCCTCAGATGGTATTTATTTAAAAAGTCTACTCAGGGTAAATGCTAAAAGTTCATGTTTACATAAGAGACACGTGGAGACTGCACTTTCCATTTGCAACCTATGCATTTAGTCCTTATTCACAGCGCACAAAGAATAGCTAGTGATGAATATAATAGTTTTGATGAAGGAGTAAATTGTGCCATTTTGCATGGAAAATATGCGCAAGTTTTAAAGTTTTCAGCAGGTGTTGTTTCTGTCAGGTAGTCAGAATCTGCACATATTCTATATTGTGTAAACTTATCTCCTTCCTGGAGCTTGCCTTTTAATGTTAATATAAACAGCCTCAAAGTAACATAAACCAGAGCATAATGTTTCTCCTGTGCATGGTTGTTCTTCCAGTTTTGCATTGCAAGACTACATTTTTTTTCCTCGCTGGGCCAGGTTATGTCCAGCTCTTTGCTACTGCTGGTTTTGAGGTAACAGGAACTGATTTCAAAGCAAGTCAGACAAAATGGCTCTGCATCTCTCCGCAGGGGACTACCATTTGACATTACTGTCAGACAGCCAGCAAAGAGCTCAAGGCTGAAAACTGGCAAGGGGTGATGAATGGAAAACACTCAAAAGAGTGGAGTATATTAGAAAGATAAAGGCTTTTTTTTTTCAAAAACACAGACCCACATCATTTATAAAAGAACTCTGAATGAAGCTGCTTTCTTCTTCGCCTTGCATGTAAGCAGTGCCATGTGGGACATTTCCCATTCCTCTGGCGGTCTGAAATGCTGAGGTGTTACATCGCCTTGCTTCCAGCACCGAGCTGCCTCCTGCTTCAGAAAAGGCTGAGGGACAGACGCTGCCGCAGCTGCCAGCTGGGCTTGGTGGCCAGTGGGATGTGAAGGTGAGGTCCAGGTCTGCAAGGAGGAGAAAGGCTGCATGTAGCCTCCCACATCTCAGGGAGGAGGTCAGCTAAAGTCAAGGTGAGATGAATTAGCACTACTGTCTTCTGTCCACAGCTCCACACGCCTTTTTACAAACATTTCACCAACCAGCAATTATGCTGAGGAAAATCCATGATCATTCACTGAGCTTTTGTCCTACTGTTCCTTAACTCAAAATTGCCGGTACGTAGTGATCACCAGCACTCACAGACTGAAGGCAAACTGCTGAAGGCTCTCAAGCTGAGCTGGAGAAGCAGCCGCAGTCATTTGTTTTCCCTCTCAAAATGGCGCGGTCGAATGTATACTGTGTTTAACAAAAGCAATTTGTTTTGAGCTTGGATACAGCCTGCCGTACTCTCTAGGACCCCAGGCATGCCACAAATGCTTCTGCTGTTACCTGACATGAAGAGTGTTCCTGTGACACTGGCTGACACAAGCAGAGCTGCAAGGTGCCAGCCACAGTTGTACCAAGATCCCCTGCACATGGGACATCTTTTAGCACCAGCAATCTCACCAGGCTGATCCTAAATAGCATGTCTTTTCTACAGTTCTGAATAAAGTAGTTCTGTAAATTCATCCGCATCTTTGAGTGTATTTAAAACTATGTGCTTGAGTTCTGCTAGAGCATAATGTGCTTCTCTCTAGTGTGGGAAGTCTCTTCTTGATAAGCATTACAAAAAACTTAGGTATTTTTGCATCGTTCCACAAAAATAATTTCACAATTAGCTAGGGAACAGATGAGTACATCTGAAGCCGTTTTTTTCCACATATTTCCATATACACTGAACATATCGGTTTGATTACTCAGCACTACTGGAAAACAAACCAATTCATGACATATGACATGGCAGTTACCATGTCTCTTTTTTTTCCTGGTTCATGCATTAGTTAATTCATTTTTATTTTATTAATTATTAATCATACATTAATATATTTATTAATTATAAAATAATTAGGCATTGCTAGATGCAACTTAAGGTTTTCTAACTGTGCGTAGAATTCTAGCCTGAAGACTAATTAATTCAGCAGCCTTGTTTTTAAAACTAGTAGCTAAGATCAGACAAAACGCAAAGGTGACAAGCCGCAGATTTATGTGTCAGACTTTTAGAAGCCTACGCTTATTTACATAGGTGTTTATAGGATACATAATAGCTGTGCACCTTATGCTTACTGAATCCTTTCATCTTCTCAGTTAAACTCTTGGTCTGTCTAAAAGAGTTTTGAAAATTGTCTCTTCTTTCTCTTTTCTGTCTTTAAAGGATTGAGATTTCTTTGGCTGGAGGGATAGTTCTGCTCATAAGACAGAGAGAAAAACAACAGCTCAAATTAGGTGTTTTTTTGGATATGCACAAATCCCTAGTAAACTGTTGGTATATGCATTTTCTCAGTTCAGTGAGAATAAATGAATGTGTTACCATTGAAATATTGTTATAGATGAAAATAACACTTGGAACTCATGATGTTGTATTTCTAAAGCAATTTGCAGACATGGCATTAATTACTAATTAACTGATTTCATTGCAAACTATAATCATTAACTCATTAGTTTTCAAAACAGCCATGTGACATACAGAACACAAAGAAATTGCCTTGACAGAAAACATAGTCTTCTTAAACTTCTTTGTGAACAGTTTTCTTGAAAGTATAAACTGTGTCTATGCAGTACTTTGTCACCTCCTTGAAGTACAACTACCCAATAAATTATCTTTGATTCATCAAGTCTTCCCACAGCTGTGCAGAATAATGCTTTCCTTTCTGTCTTTTTCTATTCTCTTCATCTTCAAATTGAGTGAATGGTGTTTGTAACATCGTTGGTTGCAATAGCCATAGAACTTCCTTGATGTTTTAGGATTGTTTTCAGACCATGGCAAGTATTTCTGAAGAGGGGATTGTAGTGAAAAACAGAATGTAATCTTCACAGTGCTTTTTTTTTTTTATCAGTATAATTATTGCATAGTCAATGTGGCATTTCTTTACCCTGAAAAAGTCTTCTCATAGCAAACGTAATACGTACCACAGTAGGCATTAAATAAGCGCATGGACTCATGTATTATGTGGACTCACTGGAACTGTCACTTGGTATAAAGGGTAATGCTATCACAATTGGGCCAGGGTAGTGTTACATTTCATTTCATAGGCAAACCTCGATTATCATCTGTGTAATGAGTTCCTTACAGTTTATCTGTGATATGCTGGGCAAATAACAGTGGTAAAGTAATGGTTACCAGGTTACACATGTGGTCTTTTGCAGACCATAATACCCAGTAACCTGTTAAAGGCTATAAATAGTGATTTTGTGTTGTTGTTGTCTAAATGACCCAAAAATATTTATGCCTGAAAAAGCATATTCTTCAGCTGTGCTGAAGAACATTATTTTCTCTTTTTATTTTTCAAGTTCCTATCATTGTAGAAGGTTAAAAAAAAAAAAGGGGAATGCAGGAAACTACCTTCCCCACAGGCTGTGAATTTGTGATTGTTGTTCTATTCACAAAGGTCTGGAGGATTGACCCAAAGGTGCATTGCCAACAGGAACTTGATAGTGCAGAAGTCAGCAGCATAACAGCAGAGTCAAGAACCAAGGATACGAGACTCCCATCCACTGGCAAGAGAGATGAGATTTCCAGATGTTAGTCTTAGGCAAAATTTTTTTTCTGCAGGTACACCTGCTTCTTCAGGGCAAGCAAAATACATTTGTCATGACAGAGATAATGGCAGCCGGCAACAGAGCTTGTTGGAGGTGTCATTTTAGCAGCTCCTTCTGTTAGGAGTGACCAAACCCCACCACTACAGCCAGGGAGTAATCAAATGGCTGGAGGGGAAGGCTGGAGCATGCAAAGAGAGTACACATGATAACAGTACTGTCCAAATACTGGTATCGTTGACACTTCCCATTCTGCCTCCCCTCAGAGCGTAAGAGGAGCACACTGCTGAGGAGCACTGTGTCCTGCAAGCCACCATCCTCCCAAAGCATCCTGTGCCTTAGCACTGTATCACACCTCAGCCCTGAATGTCCCTACGTCAATTCTTTTTTCACTACCATGGCAGGCACAAAGCCTTCTTTTTGCTCGAAATCTCTCTGTGCGCTGGCTCTGCACCCCAGGCAGGGTCTTACTGTGGCTTTGGGGGGACAAACTCCACGGTTACTGCTTGTTGTTGGAAAGGACAGCTCTGGTGTGCACCCCACCAAAACGATCGCTTGGCAGCAGTAGAAAGTTATCTCATCAGGCATGGACCAGACGGGTATATCTGAATTTGGAGAAAAGATAAGGTTATGCTTTAAAAACTCAGGCAAGTTACCCCAGCTCTCTGCTTCCAAAGTACAGGAAGGATACAGCCTTCCCAGCTTACTTGGCTGACAAACTTGAAACAAACCAAAGGCTGTATAGCTGGAGTTACTGTTAAGAATATTACAACAATATACATAAGTAAAGGAATGACACCAGAATTTAAATAATTTAAATGTATCGCTTCAATTCTATACTGAGTGTCTGACAATACTTATCCTATGATTATAACGCTTAATTATATATATAAGCATTTGATATTTGTCATTTTTTGTAAATTAATCTTGGAAACCTCTTGGAAATCAGCTATCAGCAGTGGAATTCAATCACAAGGCACTGATTGGGGTGTGTGTGTTTTTTTAAACATTATTCAGTGTTTAAGAATATCTTTTTCATAATTAAACTTGCAAGTCAAACTTAAAAGTCTATCAACACATTTCTAGAATGCTAACTCAGACTGATTGGGCCAAATAAGGTGGATTTGTGCAAACATGTCAGCCTTGTAGAATGAGGAAGATGAGAGGAAGCTGAAGCGCTATTATAAAGCTGAGTCTGCCAGTTGTGGTGGTACCATCCAGAAGCAGGGCAATAATCAACAATTGTGAATAGTAATGTTTTAGAACTCTGACAGCTGTCTGCTCGGTGAAGTGAGCCAGAGCCATTAGCAGAGAGCATCTCCTCTTCCCTGTACTCTGCCTCACATCAGCCCTCTTCCAGGCAGGTGACAATTACAAAATGCCAGGAATCCCTGTGCAGTACTACCAGGTTGAGTCATTTAATCCAGACTTCAAGAGGTTTCATTAAATGGTGTTCCTTATTTTCTCATTACGCCAGCTAAGAGCATGATTCTGATTTGTAGAAATTAACTTACAGAGTGTTACACAGTGCTAATAATGCAAAGGAAAAAATGAAGTTCTCAATCTCAGGCTGGACATGAATAATCCAGTCAGTAGTTTTGACATTAATTCCCCACTGCCTATTTTCTCTAAAATATTAAAAAAAAAATCCTCCCTCTGAGTAGCATTTTTGTGAAAATAAAGTAATTGCTGTTCACGAAGCACTCGGATATTCAGTGATGAGTAACATAAAAAAGAGAAGAAGAGAAGAAATCATTAATTCTGTCTCCAGAGCAGAATTTCAAAAGCACTCAGAAATTCAGGCATTAGACTTGACACCAACAAGGAGGCGGAAAGACAACAGTGAACGTCTGCTTGTTAAGCAGGAGCCAGCCGTGCTGGGCAGCAGCTGAGGCAAGGGTCCTGTGGAAAAGATAATACCGAGCAAATTTTTGTCTGCACAAATGCAGGTGCAAACAGGAGGATGCCCAAGTTTGCCCAAGAGGGAACCTTCATTCTGCTATACTTTAACTTTGACTTTGCAGCCTCTGCAGTTACTTATCTGTATAGGTGCTAAAAAGTCATCTAAGAAAACTGATAACACAGAGAAGAAGGGCTATTAAATGATGGTGCAAAATTGTATGGGATAGCATGACATTTGAGCTGCATTCCAGAAACTCCTAGCTACATTTATAAAGCAGGGCCTGAAGATTTGATAATGAAAACCCATTCTGGAAAATGGAATTAAAGTATTTGGTTACATTCAATTGCAAATGATGAACAGGGTAGCTAAGTATTCTTATAGGCTATCTGAAAAAAAATGTTCTGTTAACCATGTATTTCAGCATTTATATGTCAAAGAAACATCTTTCAATTCTTGTCCCAGTGTCAACAGTCTATTGTTCATTTCAGTGCTACCAGTTACAGCTGTGTATTTGACATTATCTTCTACACAGTCAGAGTTTTCTGATTGCTGCTTAGATGTTCAGGAGCACAAGCAGATGGCTGACAAACTTTCATTGCTTTGTTGGCACAGCCTATATTTTTATACATCAGTTAGTTTCATTTCTAATTGTTTGCAAAATGTGTTGTCTGCAACTGGACTTGAAAAGTTTTTCCCTTTTGAAGGTTTCTTACCATTTTGCTGTATTCGGTACAACTCTCTGGCTGAGTTCAGATCTCTGTTTCCAGTGGTTTTGAACCTCGGGGAGACCTTTGCAGTAATAACAAGGAGGGATTCTCCTTTACAAGACAGAGGCTTCAACACAGGCTCGCCAGCATGTTTTATCCTGGATCAAATATAACAGAGCTAATTAAGCTTTGCAATGGCTCTTGTTTCCATAGTTCACTAGTTGCCCTTGCTACACATACCATGGATTTCCACTCAGTTTTAAGAGCCATCTGGTTTTCATATCTCCTGCTTAGGGCATGATCAACTACTTTCATTTTTTCCGTAGTGTAAGTGGGCTAATATCCATGTATCCCTATCACACTTCAAAGTTCATTTCCACCCTATAATACGTGTCTAGGTTTTCCTGTACATACTGTATTTGGCAACAATCTATTTTTTCCCCAACATTTTTTATTTTATTTTCATTTTTTATAGTGAATGTAGCTCTCGTAAAAGGCAGTGGACTGACAACCCTGGCAGATGAAACCTGGCTTATCTGTACAAAAGAAATAACAAAAGGATATGGCAAAGTAATCTTCCTTTAGTGTCCCCAGTATCATATGTTATCCTCGTACAGGAAAGAAATTCTTCAGGACTGAAGGTGAAAGTCCCTGTTCAGATAGCACGGCTTTGTCATAGCAGTGAGGGTTAAGTATAGTAAGACCTCACTGATAACAATTTATTCAATAATTTTTACAGGCACAGGAACACTGTCAGATGCTAAATGCTAAATTCTGGCCATGAAATCTATGCCTGTGACTCCATGGCTCCCACTGCTAAATGTTTTCATTGACTGATCTTAGAAATATCAGGACAATCTGTATTGCCCTGGGACTTTATGTAACAACTTTACAGCTTTACGTTAAGTCAAGGGCATTATTCACGCTATTTTAAATACATCTCTAATTTAAAATTGGTTGAGGGCTTCTATTCTTAGGAGTCAAAGTTACTTAGATATTCAAGGGAGGGAGACTCCAGAGAAGGTTGCAAAAGCACCTGAAATACAGAGCTACATCCTGAGTAACTGGCCACAACCCAGAGATGTAAGAGTAATGGGGGTAGAGGTAAACTCTTTGTTCTTATCCGCTTAGTGTGTCAAGCTGATTGCCACATTTTCCCCTAGATCATCCTGAGTCTGGCGGTTTTCGGTAAATTTTTGCTTCCCTTTGCTGTGTGAAACGTGGCTGGTCTGGGTGTACCTCAGAATTGCTGGCACGTCATCTTTTCCCACTGTATGTACATAACAATCATGAGACAAGAGACTGATACAGTATAGAAAGAAATTAGACAGTATTTTATAGAATGATTGTTTTGTTATAAACTATAAGTTATTTTTTGAACGGTGGAACTGAAAAAGCTGGTTTATGTCTTTATCTCTCACCCATGTCCCCAAAGCTCCTTGTCCCTTTTAGCCTCACCAGGAAAGATAAAGCAGTGTGTAATACAGGTGTTACATACATGCTGGCTAGGGATGTACCTGACTACTAAGCAAGTCTGACTTCTGCCTGACTTTTCCATCAGTCAGAAACTGATTTGGGCCTCCGTTGTCCGCTCAGCAACTTATGTTTATGGAATTTGTTGGAAGTTGTCTTTGAGAAGCCTTCTGTTATTTCTAATTTGGCTTAAAGTGTCCAAAAAGATGCCTATGAATAGATAATGTGATACATATAAAAGTATAATTTATATTATATTAGAACAACATGGCTCTAAATGATACTAATA
Organism: Ibidorhyncha struthersii; assembly: GCA_013398815.1. Classification (NCBI taxonomy): domain Eukaryota; kingdom Metazoa; phylum Chordata; class Aves; order Charadriiformes; family Charadriidae; genus Ibidorhyncha; species Ibidorhyncha struthersii. Next base: position 746,323 of record VZSZ01001654.1, on the reverse strand, counting down.
TAAATGCCTGTATTTATAGCTAGATATTATATCTATGAATAGATAGGTATAAACAGATAATGCCATATCATCACCCCATTTTGTTAGGAACTGTCCATGGGCCAGGAACCAGGATGCTCTGTCCTTTCCCTCTTCTTTCTGCTAGTATGAATTTCCTAGGTAAGAGTTTTAGGAATAATTCCACCTTTATTTGTCTCAACAACATTGGAAAATAGAGTAATATCATTAAAAGGGGAAGTTCAGATCTCCTCAGCCGCAAAGCCACAGTCACCAAGACCACGCATATTAGCAATTCTCCTTACAGACAGGTACAAAACTAAATCCCCATGGGCATAGGAGAGATATAAACTTCTGCCTATTTCCCTTCTCATCAGCGGAGTTATACTCCCTGATTTGCCAACACCTCTTCTCAGGGATCACTGAGGAGCAAGGGAGCTATAGATGCAAACATGCAAAAGCCAGTCCCAGCACCGTGCACCATGCCAGACCCCGGCGTGTGGCTGCGGGGCCACACAGCAAGAGGCATCATGTACAGCACTGCAGGCAGGTCCTCTTCTCATGCAACTGTGGAATTTAGGGTTAGGCAGCCTGTGCAGAGTGGGTTTGGTATAACAGTGTGAGGGAGGTGGCCGAACTACTATCCCTGGAGGTATTTAAAAGAGGTGTAGATGTGGCACTTAGGGATAAGGTTTAGTGGTGGACCTGACAGTGTTAAAATTATGGTTGGACCCAGATCTTAAAGGTCTTTTCCAACCTAAATGACTATGATTCTATGAGAAGCAAGCATCTAATACTAATTGTGTTGCAGAAGCCTTATCTGAGATTCTGTCCCAGCTCTGAACCACTTACAACTTGGTAACTTTAGCATGTGACACTTTGGATTTTAATCACAAAGCTCCAAAACAGATTAACTTATTTTCTAAGCGTTGTGAAGGCCAACTTGCAACCCAGCCTCAACCTGAGAAAAGTCATGGAGAGAGAGGTGTTGAGAAAACTGGACACAGGCAATTATAAAAATGCAGACAAGTCTATTCATATATTGAACCCCACGTCAACAGGCAAGGACAAAGGAAATTCCTTTTTTTTTCTTGTCCCTCACCTTTTTTCTTTAAGAAGGAGCCATGCAGTGGCTGAGCTAGTAAAGTGACTTCAGACTTCAACCACCTCCAAAATCCAGAGCTTCTTGATACTAAATTTGTAGATTTTCAGCTGGGTCACTTGTATCAAGCAGCCTCGGGATAGATCCTTTTTCAAAGAATAGCTACCAAGCGGCAAAATCTAAATAATCTTCTGTCCTATCCAATATCTATCTATCTAATGTGGCAAAGGCAGTCAGCAGTGGCCAGACAAAGAGTACCATGAGAGGGTTAGCTACCATACTGCTCCCTTGAGTGTGGCGGGAGCCTGATTACAAGTCTATTCCTTCCTCTCAAAAGTAGCATGTTTTCCATCAACATGTATAAAACAAAAATCAATCCTTCTTAAGTTAGGATGCCGATTTCACTAATAAAGAAAGAATTAAATGTACAAGGAAGGCACTCAGGAAGAATCAGAGGCTGAGCAGCAGCTTTGTATTAGTGATTTCAGGTGATAAACTGCTATCCAAAATATTGAATGGCTGGTCAGCCAAGCCGCCCTCCCCTACGGCTGTGTGCCCGGAGGCAGCAGCAGTCTCTCACTCATGCTGCTGTGCTCAGTCTTGAACTTTGCACTGAAGGAAAGCGGGCATGGAAGTAACAGAGATATGAGGTCTTGTAGAGCAAGGAGACAGTGCAAAGAGGTGCTATGTGAAAGGTAGGAAACTTAAACCAAAATTATCTTGGTCTGTGGGAAGAGAGAAAAGCTTTCTTTGGAGCAGAAAAAGCTGAAGCAAAAGAGCCCGGACTAGAATGTTCTTGTTGCCAGGCAAATTAAGCAACTTTTTTTCCCATTTTAAATTATAAGCTGTGAATGATGCTCTGTCAAAGCTAGTTCTGTATCTACAGCAAAGCAGTAACAGAAACAAAACATAAAATCCTAATCTGAAAGCTCCTCTTCTTCCTATGAGAATACCCACCGACACACACAAAGCCACTCCTGCAGAGTGCGTGCGTGTGGTAGGGATAAGGGCTGAATAGAAATAATCTTGATACAAATCAAACTTTCCATATTTTTGAAATCAAAGAGATTTAGGAGAATCATAAACCCCAAAGCTTTTCCCTCAAATGTTTTCAACAGCTTGAGGCGAGTTCATTAAAACAATGTATCTCCAGTCTTTCAGCGGAGACAAGCTCTCCATAGGACAGTGCTTTTGCTTATCTGGGAAGAGTTTCTTGCTGAGTTCCCGCTGGTTTATTTAAGCCGGTGCTGGGCTCCTGTTACTCTTCTCCTGCTGAAAGTTAAACTGGTTTCAGCTAGCGAGTGCTGCCTGACGGATCTAAATAAGGCAAGGCCGAGCATACAGACCACACTCTGATACAGAATATGATTACCATGGGAAGCCTTCCAAATTCGAAACAGCCAGGAATTTTAACCCTGGAGCCAAGGCAGTTCTAATAAGGGGGGGGGGGGGTGCGGGAATTGCCTTCTGATTTTAATTTGCAAAATAACATTAATAGGAAAAGAAGTAGCTTATACATGCTTCTCTTGTCTTCTAATGAGAAGTAAGATAAAATATCAGGAAGATGCAAACCCCAGATTATCGAAGTCCAAGACCCATGATTTAGCCAGAAAACCAAATGATAGACATACATGTGCATAGTAATGAATAGATTTTAAGCCTGGACATATGTGTAACATTTTAGTTTGGAAATTAAGCTATCTGGGTTCAGATACAATTATGTTCATGTGTGTCACATTTTAAAGCAGGGAGGGCTTGTTCCACAAAAATGTGTGTATTTTTCCCAACTCCACTATTTGGTCTGAAACAATGCATTTTCTCTCTGTACAAGTTCGACTCCCTTCATTCTTTCAGCTATGAAATATCATTCTCATGACTTATATTGATTATATTATTTTACTGGTTATATTGCCTGTCAGGACTCAGGACTTGATGTGAGAAATAGAGCTGGGTGGGAAAGAGTTTCCTCATCTTCCATACTTGAAGTTCCAAGTCTCTTACATCCCAGGTATGTTTCTCATCCTACATCTTTTGGATATTTTAAATGGATAGTGTTTCCTATTAATATTTATGTCTCTGGTTTTGAATCCTGTACAAAACCTGAAAAACTTCCTCTGCCAAATCTGGGACATACATATATGTGCCTCTAAAAAGCCAGGTGCCCACAATGCAACATTTTTCAGTGGAAATATGTCTGATATGAAAATCCTTGGGAAGAGTTAAGCACAGACATGAGTTCTTTTCCCATTTGCTACTGTTACTTCATGTTAATGGGGAAGTCATAATTCTCCCCTTCTTCAAACTACTCTCAGTTTTGTAATATAACATGCTAAAAGATTCACATTATTGTGATTACTACTCACAAATTCATGTTATTTCTATGATTATGTGATGGCACAAATACATGGAAATTTGGAAAGCAAATACATTTTCTTCAAATATTGCTAGGTTTATATATATATATATATATACACATACACAAGATTAATAGAACAACTGAATGCCACAAGGAATTCTGAACTCATAAAATGCATTTAAAAAGTCCTGTGCAGCATGATTATCACACGATTTCACATGATTTTCACATTGTCACAGCCCAGGAAATGTACTGTAAACAAATGAATTAATATAATTTTTGAAACAAACAAAAAACCTTCATCATATTCTACCAAGAGTCTTTCCTGCATCTTAATATATTAATCAAGGATGCAGAATACACTCATAGAACCAACATATATTTATTTATTTTCAACATATATTTATCATGATAATTAATAACAAATCAGATACCATAAAACCTACTAATAACACAATAAAGCAATTTGTTCAGAAAGTTTTCTACCTAAAACACATACACTGAACCTGCATCTCGCTCCAATTTAAAATAGCGTAATAAGCAGAAAAGCTGCATGAAAAAGACAGGTAGCACTGTGTAGGGAGAGTAATTTATTAAAAGCCAAATGTCTTAACTCATAATCAGTGTTCACTAATTTGTTAATAGTGTTTGGCTCCCAGCAGAGCAACTCCTTGAGGACCGCTTTGCTTTGTAAGAAGAACTGCTAGGGTAAATCTGAAACAGAACCTTTTTTCTGCAGCATAACAATATTTTCTGTCCATTTATCAATATTTTTTTTCTTTTTTGTCCTTTCTTTTGGTCTCTTATGAAACTATTTTTTTTTTACTTGTAAAAACTGATTTTTTAAAATCTTTAAGAAAACAAAAAATATCAAGCCTTGGGACTATGAGATTTCTCTTCCACCTAAAAATGGTTGCAAAGCTTGGTGAATGCTAATGCTTTGTGTAATCTTATTGTAACCTTTTATTTGCAAAGAAGTCTTCCCAGTGAGAAATTACTCTGGGCCATCTTACTGAGTCAGTTGAAGGGAAAGAAAAATAAGTGGTGAGAGCTGCTGTCTTTTAGGCATCTGCTAATTTCAAAGCCTAATAAGAACATCTAAGATGAATACATTATTATTTGTCATTTAACCAGTTTTGCAGACATGTTAACTTATTCTGAGTGGAGCTTAAACACCATGTCTCCAAACTCAGTTTAACCTCTGTCCAAAGATGAATGCAAAGCGATTTCCTCCCTCAGGATAACAGTTCATATGGCAGGGTTTCTTTATACCTTTCTATTTAGTTTAATCTATCTAGGGTCATGGCTCCTGACCTTTACTTTGAGTTCTGAGCTCAGATGAAGCCCAAACATTGAGACTGATCTCTCTTGCAGCTGCCATGCATCACCTAGTACTACATGCAGAAAACAAAGCAAGAGGAGAGACAGTGTAGAAGTTTATATACTGTGTCTCGCCCTTCATGCATTACCAGTGACAGATAAAGTACTTAAGCATCCTTTTCTTTTTTCCCATCTGTTGCTTGGACATGAATAGCTATGGCAAATGGTAATAGCAATAGGAGGCAGCAAGGAAAGTGGAAGGGGATGGGGTGGAAAGGGACACTACGATGACATGACCCTTTTTTTTTGAAAGTCTACGGAAGAAAGTCAGCAAAGCAACCAAATGTTCTTGCTTCATAGTTCCACATTCAAGTAAAATTGAAATAAAAGTCTTATCTCGAAAGAGAAGCTATCAAAACACATGCTAGCCTCCACAGTAAAACAAAAAGAATCAAACTGGGCCAAGCTATACCACTCTCCTTTTATGTCTACACAAACACTTAAGTGTTACAGAAGGAAGCACACATTCTGAAATAGTGTTGTTTACACCCCAACTCTTCCTGAATCCAGGCTCAGTGTGAAGCTGGTATGAGGCTGGATTTGAAATGCAGTTGAAACTGAGAAACGCTTTTCTTTGGTAGGCAGCTTTAACTATTTGCCAGTTGCTCAGTCAGCAGAAATCAGCTACCCAGAAAGAGGTATTTGGTACCAGTAAGGGTACAGTCCTCAATGACTGGCAGCACATTTCTGCATCTGTGTACTCATTGTTTCAAATGGCTGCACTGTTTCCTAAAGGAATTTTTTTCCAGAGGGAAATTTTCATCTGTCACATGCATTTTTCATTCATTGTTGATTTCTGCTTCTGCGGGTTACATGGAAACTGTGGCAAAGGTAGCCATTATAAATGTGAAATATCATGCAGGGCAATTAAAAGATTTTAGAAATATTTGTGGTATAAAATGATATTTTTCAGAACTGCACCTTCTTTTCACTAAACATGACTGTTCCCTGTACAGTTAGTTTGCTAACTCACAGTCTAAGGGTGAAACACAAGGAAGCACCCTATATACTCTCAGCTTTTGGGGCATCACCATTAAAATGCCTAAAAGTGTCTGTAGATGAAAGATCCTAAGAAGCAGCAAAAGGCATTTCAGCCTCTTAGGAAGTCACTGGCAATGCACACTTCCCATGAGAAGCCTTGCAGAGAGTGGAGCCATTTGCAGCTCACCCTGGGAAAAAAATGGGCACACGGCTCTACAACTACCTGAAAGGAGGTTGTAGAGAGGTGGGGGTTGGTCTCTTTTCCCAAGTACCAAGCGAAAGGACAAGAGGAAATGGCTTCAAGTTACGCCAGGAGAAGTTTAGATTGGATATTAGTAAAAATTTCTTCACCGAAAGGGTTATCAAACGTTGGAACGGGTTGCCCAGGGAAGTAATGGAATCGCCATCCCTGGAGGTATTTAAAAGATGGCTACATGTGGTGCTGAGGGACATGGTTTAGTGGTGGTTTTTGGCAGTGTTAGGTTGATGGTTGGACTTGATGATCTTAACGGTCCCTTCCAACCTAGAAAATTCTATGATTCTATGGCACATGCAAACTCAGAGCTCCCCCATAGCTTTCCCAAGACGGTGCAACAGGAAGCTAACTGAGCAAGGGCTACTCTTTGAGAAGATACTGGGGATGCTTCTCCTGTTACCCATTTTAGCCTGTAATACAGAAGCCCCAGACCTCCTCTGTTTCTCCTCTCCAATGGTAGCATCCCCTCCAGCTCCTGGGGCAGATGTACACACAGCTCTCCTGCTCAGATCCCTGAGACAACCTTTAGGTTGCAAAGGTCAGTCCTTTAGTAAGGATTGACTGTTATCACCATAATCAGCTATTATTATGTATTTCATATTTATGATGTTTAAGAAAGTGATGATGCAACTGAAAGATATATGTATAGTATAAATTTAATGTCTTTCAAAATATTAATGGAATTTCAACCATTTAATTTAATTATCTTTTGCATATTACTTGGAAAATTTTCTACTGCTCTAGCAACTATGAAACGAATGCATTCTATAAATCCATGAATAGAAATGGTAAATATGAGAGACCAACTACTAATTCTACAGAATTCTTAATATGAATAAATGTTATTGACATAAATGAAGCAACTCTGCGTTCATGTTGAGAGACCTGAGATCAGGATTCAATGATGTGGTAATCAATTACCGATGGTTCTTGGTGCATGCATTTTCAAAGGATGTACCTTTTTTAACAGCAATAATTTGAAGTGTTTAATCTTATTGTAGTGGCACTACAGTGAATGATTATTATGGAGTTTACCATAAAGAATCTGTATAGGGAGGAATGGACATATGCGAGCAAATTTTAGGGTTAGCTTTTGGCACCTTTTCTCACAAGAGCCATTCAAAAAGCAGTAGGCAGGAGAAATGCGATCTGGATTGTGAGGGAATGTTTAGACATGCACAGGCCGAGAGCTCTTCCAAGAGAACTGGTGGTGTCAAGAGCATCTGTAACCTTCCATAAAAACAGCTGTGAAGGGAGGATTCATATGACATAATCTTTCTCTGATCCTCTACACGTAAACTTTTATCGATGCCAGGACACCAGCTATCATTAGGTCAGGTTGTGCTTCCTCCTTGGTGCTCCCCATGGAACCTGTAAACCATCCCTGATTAATTCAGTTCTTTTAGCAGAAAATGAATCTTACATTGTTTCCTTTCTGTCTCATTATTCATTCAGCTGAGGTCTTGGATAGACAAGCACCAAATGTTGCTTCTGAGGAAAAACCAAATATTTCACCTTACCCAGTGAAAGCCACTTGGATTAGATGGGACTATAAGAGAAAGAGAGCTCTTTCAGGCTTTCTCCCCCTTCCTGCCAAACTATAGTGATCTCTAACCTACCAAAATTCAAAGGTATTTGCTGTACTGTGTAGGCCAATGCATACATCCTTTTGTTCAGTTTTTCTAGTTTTAAGTATTAAAAGTGCATAAACAGATGATCTGATGTTGATCCTAGCCCCTGGGCTTCCCTTTGAGCCTAAACAGCACAGCTGCAGAGGCTTTATATTTCCTTCAGAAAAAAAAAAAAAAAAGACTCAAGATTCCTTTCACTGAACTTTTGGAGCAAAAATTTGGTTTCGCATGAAGTAATGATGGTGTGTCCCATGTGACTGAGCCCACAATCAGAGAGACTAAACAAAACTGTTTTCCTTTAGCACCAGATATGAAATTTGTATTTGGGCTCAATGCAGTTTCAGCCTACTTGAAGCTTCCGTTCTGCTTAGTGCCTAACCTACTAACGACTAATAAGGAAGTAGAAGTAGCTACAAATCTCTTTTGATGTTGAAGATACAAAGAACCTACCTTCCCTTTTCTTCTTAATCAAGTCTCTCACCTCTTCTTTAGGAAGAATCTTTACATTTTTTCTCAGTTGTTTCTGGAGATAGCAGGAAGGTAAACACAGGCTACAGCACATAGAGTTAGTTAGAATTCAGTTTTTTTATGTTTTTCTTTTCCATTAGGGCAGAAATTAACGACTGATTCAAATATTTCTCTTGCATTCCTCTATTGCATCCTGGATATAAACATCATATATAAAACCTCTATTCCTAAGCATTATAGAGCCCTAGGAACAGCAGTGCTTCCTTTCTCTGTAGTATCATACCTTTTAACAGCATATGTACTTTTCACAGCAAATATACCACCTAGATATGTTTTCTTTAGTTTTTGCTAAGATTCACAGAAATACTCCTCCCTGTGTTTCTGGTGCTTCCTTGGGCATTTTTTAGCGATTCTGTTACTCTGCACACAAACACTCCTGTCATCTGACAATCAGTTTCCCAACTGTGCATTCAGATGACTGATAACTCACACTATATATCTCAATCCTAACCAATTTTTCAGAAAAAATGTGCTTTGGGCAGTGACTACTACTGTTCCAGCAGTCTATTCCACACAGGAGCTTAACAACTTTTGCAGTTATCTTGAAAGATGGACAGTTATCATAACCTCCAGATTTTTCCAAAGTTTCACCTAATCTGCTGTACAGGAAATATGGCTTTTGAAAAGGAACTTAGAAAAGAGAATTTTTTAGAAAAAAAGGAAAGATTTTAGATTACTTTTCCTCCATGTGATACTACTGTGATAAAATAGTTTTCGCGGGGTTACTTCTCCAGCTGAAGAGTCCCTGTCTGAACACTTCCGAACTGCAGTGATTTTCTGGACAGGATCAGACCCATCCTGCATCAGTCTCTACAGAAATATAACCAAATGCCCAACTACATTAGGCAGAAGGCACCTGTAGAAAGACAAATGGGGAAAAATCCAAAATCATCAAGTCACACTGAACTTTTTTCATGCAAATTACCAAATAATATCCAACTGATTACGTGTAGGAAGCTCTTACTGGTTTGTGATAACTGTGTACAAATTAAGCATGGAAATGAATGTGTTATTTAAAACATATATTTGCATTTTCTGTTTCCTGGAAATCTGTGCTCAAAAGCATACAGCTTTCTGTAACTAACACAATGCTTAGTTTTGTTTTGGTGTCTGAAAAAAAAATGTTAATACTGGCAAGCTTATTTCTGTTGTACACTGTGAGAAAAAATGTGTACAGTATCATCAGATATTAGTTTACAGTTGTTACTTTATTGAGAGCTGGACTCAGAATGACATGGTCAGTTAGTGGAAAGATGACTAATTGCATACATTTAGTATGGCAATAAGACTCATGTAAAGGTTTCAGCTGATATCTTCCCTGCCATGATACTCTGAATTTAAAAAGAATTTTTATGTCTGTAAAAATAGAAAAAACAATTTAATTTAATTAGGAAAAAAATAATTCCTAAGTGATTAAATGCCAGTAAATTATGAATAGTTGGGTAAATACAGTGTAAATGGTTCTGCCAAAATCAAAATTTTTGTCCTGCCTTGGTTGTGTCAATACAGGACAGGTTGTGTTCTCAGCTTTGGAACAATATTAAAGAATGTGTTTCTTTTTCTCACAACTAAGCCTTCCTTTCTCTGTACTAAGCAAAATATAAAAAGCATCATTTAGCATGGCCTGCTGCCGCAGGACAACACCCTCCCACACAAGCAATTTCAGTTAAAAGAAAGGGAAAACATTTCTGTCTTTTACTATATGACTTTACAGAGTCACGTTGACAGAGTACTCCATACTATCATTATTTCCAGGAAGTTAAATGCTTGGAAATTGCTTGGACTGCTCCACAGATCTGTAAGATGAAAACAGTGTTGACCATAGGTTTGGAACATATGGAGAAGACACCGCAGGCCCTGCAGGGAACACCATGGATGACAGGAGAAAGGCAGGAGACCAGCATGGCTGAGAAGGACCCCTCCTCAAACTGAAACACAGAAGGGAAATGCTTAGGAAGTAGAAGCAGGGGCATGCTTCCTGGGAAGAGTATAAGGATGCTTGTCAGGATTGTATGGATGGGATCAGGAAAGCTAAGGCACAGCTGGACCTAAATTTGGCAAAGGATGTGAAGAATAATAAAAGGGCTTCTACAGGTACATTACTCAGAAAAGGAAGACAAAAGAATTTATAACTCTCCCTGATAAATGAGACAGGTGTCCTAAGGAAACTTGCAGATGCAGTTGCTAAGACACTCTCCATCATATTTGAAACGCAATGGCAGTCAAGTAAAGTCACCAATGACTGGGAAAAGGGGAATATCACACTGATTTTTAAAAAGGGTAAAAAGAAGGACCCTGGGAACTACCTACTAGTTAGCCTCACCACTGTGTCCAATAAGATCATTAAACAGATCCACCTGGAACTATATCAAGGCATATGGGTGACAGGGATGTACTTAGAGACAGCCAATATGGCTTCACAAAAGGCCTGACTAATCTGGATGCCTTCTACAATGGAGTGACTGTGTTGGCGGATAAGAGAAGAGAAACTGATACTTTCTACCTTGACCTCTGTAAGGCCTTTGACATGGTCCCATACAACATCCTTTTTGCTAAATTGAGGAGATATGGATTTGATGGATGGACTATTTGATGGATAAGGAATTGACTGGAATTGGTTGGATGGCCACATCCAAAGAGTTGCTCGAGATCCAAATGAAGATTAGTAACAAGTGGTGTCTATCAGGGGTCCTTACTGGGACTCGTACTGTTCAATATCTTTATTAATGATGTAGACAGTAGGATTGAGTGCACCCTCAGCAAGTTTGCAGCTGACACCATACCGAGTGCTGCAGTCGATACGCTTGAGGGAAGAGATGCCATCCAGTGGGACCTGGACAAGTTTTAGGAGTGTGCCTGTGCAAACCACATAAACTTCAATGAGGTCAAGTGCAAGGCCCTGCACCTAGGTCAGGGAAACCTCCAGTATCAATACAGTCTGGGGGATGAAGGGATTGAGAGCAGCCCTGAGGAGAAGGACTTGGAGGAACTGGTGGATGAAAAACTGGACATGAGCCCACAATGTAAGCTTGCAGCCAAGAAAGTCAACCGCATCCTGGGCTGCATCAAAAGAAGAGTGGCCAGCACATCAAGGGAGGTGATTCTGCCCCTCTACTCTGCTCTGGTGAGACCCCATCTGGAGTATTGGGCCCAGCTCTGGAGCCCTCAGCACAGGAAAGACATGGACCTGTTGGAGTGCGTGCAGAGGAGGGTCACACAAATGGTCAGAGGGAAGGAACACCTCTCCTTTTAGGACGGCTGAGAGAGTTGACGTTGTTCAGGTTCTGGGGAGACCTTATTGCTGCCTTTCAGTACTTAAGGAAAGCTTATAAGAAAGCGCTTTTTAGCAGAGCATGTTGCAACAGGACAAGGGATAATCGTTTTAAATTAAAAGAGGGTAGATTTAAACTAGAAATAAGGAAGACATTTTTTTACAATGAGGGTGGTGAAACACTGGAACAGGTTGCCCAGAGAAGCGGTAGATGCCCCCTGGAAACATTCAAGGTCAGATTAGATAGGAGTCTGAGCAACCTGATCTAATTGAAGATGTTCCTGTTCATTACAGGGGGGTTGGACTAGATGACCTTTAAATGTCCTTTGTTGCCCAAACTCTTCTATGATTCTATGAATATAAAAGCTGCAAGTTTTTTAGAGAGAAGAAATTACTTGTATTGGGCCTGATGAAAGGGCTGTGCTTGAAAGCTCAAGAGGTGGTTAAAAACAACATATTATTTCTCCTTACAGGCTGTGTAACTTAACAATAATTATTCAATAATGCAGATAAATCAAGCTTCAGGAAGATGAAAAGTTTGGTCCATGACTGTAAAGATGAAATACTGCAAAATTAGTAAATAGAAACCATTAGTGTAGATTCTTCATTGTGTCTTTTTATTCTGAATTTCCTAATAACCAAAGTAGTATATGTTTTTCACAAAGCTGACACCCTTTACTTACATTAAATAATGTTGGTGCTTAACAAAAATTCTTATATTACACTATAAATACAATATAATTCAATGTAAAAAGGCATGGGAAAAAAATTGTTTTATTTTCCGTCTTACAACACAGCTTTTTAAACAGTCCAAGAAAATTCTCTATTCCCTTTTCCCTATGAAAATATTTTCTCCCATTTCTGTGGAATACCAGACTTTGCTGACAAAGCAACTAGGACTCTTCTTTTATCAAACTGTACAGTCCTGATCCAAACCTCAGTTCATATACTGATAGGCATGTGGGAAAGCTGTAACTTATATATAGCCTTTCCAATAATCACCCTCTTCAGTTTTCCTTACTGTTTCTGACTATGAGCTTTCCAGATGACACTATAGCAATGCTTTTCTTTGCTCATAAATAATAAAAAAAAAAGCTTTTTCAGTACCCAGTAGGTTGGAAATGATGCCAGGACCACAGCACTGCAAGAAACTGTGGCAGTTGTAACAGAAATGTAGTGGATCTGCAATTTGATCCATCGCAGGTCTACTTCACCACGAAACATGGCTAAAGAATTCTGCCAATGAAGATTTGTTCTCTTGTTTAATCAGCCATAATTCCTTAGCATATTCAGTAGAACTTAATCAAAAGCTTGAACATTGCAAGAGACATAGAAAAATGCAATAACCAATTAAAATAACAGTATATTAAGTCTAGAATCATGATTTCCAAAATATAATAGCAGGAAAATGAATAACACAGTTCTGGCACAAATCTTTGGATGATTTTTTGTTGCTGACAAGTGCACTATATCTTCAGTATTCATTCACACTTTTGAAAACTTAACCATTAAATGCATTATCTAAGAACAAACTACATACCTCTTGCTTGAAACAGTAAGTTGCTTATTACGTACATTTGGTCACATTCAGTGACCCAAAGGACTGCTGCAGTAATAGAAGGAGGTGTACCTTTATCCACCAAAACACAGGCTTTCTACTGACAACATATTTTTAAAGTATTTAACTTTCTTTTTCACTGACTGAATTGGTATTTTAGTCCTGTAATACCGATTCCACTGAGAAATAAAGAGGTGAGACTCGGCATAGAAATAAATCTGATAACACCACTTTATTACTATATTTATAGTCTAAATATACTTTGCATTTTAAAATTTGCTTAAAATTTCCCTCATTTTTAAAATGTGAAAAGTTTTACAAAGTATTGCTCTTTTAACTTCTAGCAATTCTTTTACTTCAGTGACTCAGAACAAAAGGACATTTAGATCAATGACTGTAGGTGAATCCTAGAATAAAGGGATATAACCTGCCATTATTGAAGACAATGCTGATATTTTCAGGGGGTTTAAGAGAGACAAGGTCTCACCCCAAACCAGGGATGCATGGACGTCAGCAGCATGAGCGTATATGGTCCAGAGCACATACTCCAAGTACAGGTTACCTCAGGTGTCATCCTACTTGTTTCAAAAGGACATCACAGAAAATAAAATACCGATCATAGTTAAAGAATATTAACCTACACATATTACTGACAAATTTCGTGATAGAGTACATATCTTGGTGTTAAAATCATACTCAGGATATTTAAGGACTGATTCTTGATGCATTTTGTAAGATAAAATAATAATACCTTTGTAACAAGGTGGCAAGCAGAAAATTGTCATGTTCCACTTTTAAATTAGGTGTAGCAGAAAATACTGTATAACAAAGTTCAAACTTTTGTTGATTTTTTCACATTTCCTGTTTCTCTCGAGTTACAGCAACACATGTTCAAATTATTTCCTTCACCTGTGATCTATTATTTATTTATAGCCTTTATTTTTTTGTGAAGAAATGGTAGCTGCAAATGAGGCTGTAGAAAGCAAAAATAGGATTACTAGAGCTGGACAAAATTTCAGGTTCAAATAAAATGTGTTCTCTGGTTGACCAAAACCATTGCCAAATAATTGCTGAACAGGGGAAAAAAGGAAGGAAGGAAGTGAGCCAAATAAAGCTAATATAAAAAGTTGAAAATCTTAAACATTTCACTTCAGCATTTTCCCAAAGAAATTATTTCCATTTTCTCTGTTTTTAAATGGTTCTTTCTTTCAACATTTACTGAGTTTTCATTATAAGTTCATAAAAAAACAAATATGAAGCAACATTTTTCTTTTTGAAATGCATTGAAGTGATCTTTTCTGAATTCTGCATTTCACCACTGATACTGCAAATGCTTTCAGTTCAGAGTGACCCAAGGCTTATTTATTTCTTTTTATTATTTTTGTCGGTGAATCAAAAGACAGCTTTGCGCAACTCTGACAGTTTATTTTTTCAAAGTATTTCTTCGTTTGCACTTAGCAAAGAAATCTATTTATCCTTGCAACACATGAAAAAAAGTGTATTTTCTGGATAAGAACTTTTGCTTACAAGAAAACAAGATAATAGCTCGTGTGGTTTTGCATTGTGTTCTGCCTAATACATTTATGGTGGCTTTGATGTGAGGAACTAACTCATCAGAGCTGGCACATGCCATAGGAGTGGGAGCTAAGATTCCAGCTTTAAAAAGAAAACTGTAAATGAAAAGACATTAATGCCTCTTTAGTGTGATTATGATAGCATTGTCATGATTTGAGAGACACCAAGTTCCTTGGAGCTAGTCTGTTATAGTGGCTTCTAATGGATGCAACTGCTGACGGAGGGAAAGTATTAGTGATCGATATGTGTGTGCTCCTGTTGGCATTTTCTCCCTATAGTCCCCACTGCTGACTGTTCAATAGTGACAAAGTCACAGAGGTCTCCTGCTGTTGCCGCCAGCAGCATATTGTCTAGGAAATCATGCAGGAGAAACAAAGAAGGATCCATACAAAATATGGCCCAGGTTTTGCTCTCCTAAATACAGGCTTCCGAAACAATTTTTAGTTCAAGCAAGTAATCACAGAAAATAAAAACTTTCAGTTGTTTGAGCTGATCTGAAACTAAATAAATCTTAGCATCAAAATGCTCATGGAGACAGTCAATTCCATTATAAGATTGGGAAAAAAAATGATTAGAGAACACCCTCAAAATAAGCAATGGGAATTTACTGTAAAAGTCTTAACATTACTAGACTGCAATTGTCACTGAAAATTTTCTTCTTTTACTTAAGTTAAAAGAAAGAACATATTAGTCTGTATAGAGTGATTTTCAGTAGAACAGTATAAAAAAGTTTTTGTTCATAGAGAAAAACTGGGTGCAATTTAAACTTCATGTTGCCATTCTGAGATTTCATCACAAATCTTGTGATAGTTACTATTGGTCTGAAATGTTTCTTGACAATTAAACAAATCACAAGATTTCTGGGGAATTAGCTTATGGTTTTTGAGTACCTGTGGATTGCAGTACTAGCTTATTAGTTTGTCCTCAGCATCAGAACAATACAGTCACTTCCCTTTGCACAAAACTCTTCATAATTCTCCCATATGCTATTCTAAACTGGGACCCTAGCATTCCAGCATCACTCACCTATACATAATTTACTTTACTGCACATGCTCTCAGAACCAAGGTTTCACCTGTTTTTACTCATGTAAAAAGGGGATTGTCATTCAGTCTGGGTTGCAGCCACTGATGGCTTCCAAATTTACTGTAGTCCTGCAACATATGGGTAGTATTTAATTCAGAAGGAATATTTTCAGTCCTCACTTGCCCTTCAAATGTGAAACAGTGGGGATGGATGGAAGCCTTTGAATGAATAAGTCATTTGACAAATGTTCTGCTTATTCCTGTCTGAGGATTTTTTTAAGCAGTTTGCAATTTTCTCATACACATTACTCATTCAAGATTGTTGCCTATTTTGTGCAAATGCTCTGCGGTCTGTCAATTGTATTCCAGCAGATCCTTCCAAATATATGAAATCTGAACCACTCCAGATATTTCTGACCAGAGGCAGAGCTCACACAACATTACTTTTGCTCCTCAGCTTTTGACCACCGCTTTTGGAACACAGATTTCCCTCTACAGAGGTGCTTTAACAAAACCAAAATTAGTTTTCCATTAATATCTCCTAAGATTCAGTGTTTCTGCAAAAACTATGATCAATAAACTCGTTCACTAGAATACCCACGGACATTAAGCACAAAAGAAGGAAAAGCAGGAGTAAACTGCTGTGAACATACAGACTTCTTTTGCAGGTAAGAATAGGGGCCCTGATTCAGCAGACCTTCTGGAGGAAGCTTAAACCGTCAGTGCTTGATTCATCCCATGGAGGCCTTTCAGCATATTTAAATGCTTAGAGAAAAATTTGTGATATTTTGAATTTTTAATGTACATAGAAGAATGACACACACCACAGCAAAACTAAGACCATCATGGTAGAATTAAAAGAATGAAGAATTATCATATATTACTATACCATCATGGAACGGCAGTAATTTTTCCTAATTGTTAAGATATTACTCTGTTGCATGGAAGAATTCTTCCCACCTAGATTTAGCTCGCTATAAGTTGTCATCTAGACTAAGATCGTCATCTTAGCCTCCATGTAGTCAGTGGAGAGAACTCAGGCAACACATTACTTGGAGGAGCCTAGTCATAGCTGACCAGGAAGACAGCTTACATGACTAACTTCCACTCCAGACCCAACATATGGTGAAAGCAGATTGTGAAACTTAGGAGAGATGGGTCAAAACAATCATGGACAATTTTCTAAAGTTCTTATGTAATAAACTTCTCTTGGGCACTAAAATCCACAAACAACTGAACCGTGTGCTATGACATTTTGAAGCAATGTGCACAGAAAACATACTAATAACTCTACACAGAAATGATGCAAGTGATTGAAGGTCTATGAGAACTATAGTCAATATATTTTATAATCTCAAATTGATCAGGATTTGTGTATAAAAAAAGGGCTTATGTACCTCAAATATGTTTTGAATGTTAGGAATTTAGCCTTCTTCACACATAGTCTTCGTTCAAGTTCACACGTTTCCAAAAAGAATAAATATGGCTTTGATGTCAGGCAAAATCTTTTTAGTTTTTGTTTCTAATGTGAAGGGCTCCTCAAAAATAAACAGCTTGACCAACTGAAGAATGTATCACCTTGACTGACTTGAATGAACAGTTCAAAGTAATAACATAATATGCCACATTTCTTTTTATATCAAAAAAAAAATCAGATTCCAAAGAGTATTTCCAAGAAAAGTTGCTTGATTCAGAAAACAAAGAGGGATACCAAGACTCAAGAAGAGTGAGTTTCATTTCTGTTTCTATCCAATGCTTAATGAATGACCTTGGAAAAATCACTATATCTGTGGTGTCATCTTAACCACTTTTAGATCATGAGCTCTTTGGGCTAGGATCTGTTTTTACCTTGTGATTGTATAATGCCTAGCAGAAAGAGTTGTTTAGAGAAACATAAAGGTTAATAATAACTAAAGAAAGACCTATTTAATGTATAAAAGAGAAGTAGGCCACTGAGTATTGTTTAACTTCTAATTACAAAAAGAAATAACAATGAAAACTCTATTAACCACATGCAGATGACATAAACCAAGAAAAAGAGCTAAGTTTTTTTCTAACTTCCTCCAGAAGTGGAAGTGAAATCACTGATATGGACATACAAGCGAACATCTGCGCATGACATCCACTGATGTCTTCTCTCTACTAAACTGCCTCTCTAACTCGCTAAGAAATTTTATTAGCTTTTACTACTGCAGTAATTATTATTCTCACATTGAAAGGAATGGAAGAGATCAGGGTTACCTCATTCATACCCTAAGGCAACTGAAAAGGCTGGTGAACAGATTCACCACCTGTGTGGCCACTGAACCGCATAATAACAATGGATCCAACAATAAGATTAGAAAGTTTAAATGCCTTCTACATCAAGTAATTCAACTACCCAACAGATCAGGACCTAAGTTCCCTAAAGTGTACTTGGTAATGCGTTGTCCAGTTAAGTTTTAAATGTCCCTCATAAATGTGTGCAGTGTGCACAAAATTTCCCTGTATTGTAATATTCCTGCAGGGACTGGCCAAAGATCCAAACATCCTGTCTTAGTGTCTGTACCACCTAGGAAGAAATTTATGAAATGTTTTGGTCCTGCTGCTTTCCGGTTGTTTGGGCATCAGGGAAATATGAAACTAAGTCAGTTGGCTGCTGTAAATCTTATTTTTCTGTTGACTCTGGCACAAAAGTACATATTTTGGGGCTGGAAAACTGAGATGTTCTCCCTGCACACCCCAGTGGGTTAAAATTCATAACAGAGGATCAGCCAGTAGGGAAAAAAAATATTCCTTTACTGAAAATATTGGATGAATTTTACTGTGAGTAGGATGATATGGAATGGTCTCATCATTTCGTTATTCTGTGAATCCACAAAGGAGAACAAAAGGAAAGTAAGAATAGCCATGTTTACTTGGAGTTTATGGACAAGGATCTGTTTTTGATCATGTGAGCAAAATAAAAGTGGTATGTATCTAAAGAACACATAATCTGAGCTTTTTCCTCTAATACATTTCATTAGCCCATGGTGTTTCTGCAGCTTGCCCGCTTTCAAATATAACTGAAGAAGAAAATTTAATTACAACACAATAGAATAAAATATTACATCTACTACATGATAATAGAATAAAATAGCTCACCAGCACAGGTCCAGAAGTTGTCATTGGCACTAGTAGTATTACTTACCATTGTAGATGATGGAGGTACTTAGAAAATAATATTAGGTAATACACAATATATATTATATATATACAGTATCAAAATGGCATTTTAGAAATCATATTAATTCAAATACTTTATAGATGCCATTCCAGAAGTTATCAAAAGTAGGAAATGTCCACTTAGAGGCTGGTCCCCAGATAGGGAAAAGTCCAGCTGAGAGGGGCAATATTTGGCAATATTGTTTTCCTTGTAAATCAAATGAAAAATGGAGGAATGCCTGACAAGCGTTTCTTTCCGGAACAAAGATACTGGACAGAAAATTTCTTGTATGCATGCCAGAACAATACTGTTAGATTTCTAAAGCCCATCAATGTCCTTAATAGGAAATCCCTGCAGGGGTTGCAATTCGAGTATAACGCAGTGACCACCTCTTTATGCGCAGTCTCTTCCTGGTTTGCAGCCCTAGAGCAGCTCTCTGTTGGTTAGCCGCATGTGGTATATTAGCCTGGAGCAATTTTTACTTAAGAATTAAATGGAAGGAGCTGGAAAGAGCTGGCTCCAAGAGGAAAGCTGACCTTCCCTTCTGGGGGCTCTTCCAATGGCCTTGTAGCTTCGACATCCGTTCATCACCACAGTGACGTCTGTGTACAACAGCACACTAGGAAAGAAATTCTGCAGCCACTTATATCCCCAGTACCAATTCTAAACTGTCCTTTACTTAGTCCATAGAAAGAATTATATGATTCTCATCTTCCCCACTTTATTTTTCCTTTCATTCTGGAGGCTCCTCAGCAATCTGTAGCAGTGTTCCTCTCATCACAGACCTTTGTCTTTCCCTCCAGCCCTTTCCCAAGAGCTCTGCTCCTCAGTGAAGGATGCCCTCCCATCTTACACTTGTACCCTTCAGCCTCCCATTTGGACAACTGCTCAGTTGAATGACTGGTCATTTCTCCACTGGACTCACACTCCTGTTCAAGCATGCATACAACCTCTACCCACAGTTACGTACAGGTGGCTTTGGTTTTCATGAGGAAGATCTTTCCCAAAGTCTAGCTCTTCTAATGAGCCCTCTGAGCAGACACAGAAACACAATGTCATGGGAAAGAAATTTTCACTTCCATCCTGTTTCTGTATTTCCAAGAAAGAACAGTTACAAATTTAAAACAACAACAAAAAAAAACGAACTCTGAAATAGCCCTTTAAGTACACTGGGAGATTTAAAAGGACAAAGAGTTTCTCACCATTTCAATTGTGAGCATGGGTGTTTGTTCCATGTTTTATGGCACAAGACTAAGATTCATACAATACATTATTTTTCATGGGCTGGAAAAGATGTTGCATTTCTTTAGGCTTTACTCAGAGACTGTACAGTTCAATTAGTTGTATAAATCATCACTTGGCTGATGATCAGTCTGCCTCACAACATAATAAATATTTTAAAACTATGTAGATTTAAATTTTTAATTCATATGTAGCTGAGTTATTAGGTGTGAAATGACTTCTGAGGCATAATTTATCCAAATCTGTATGAATATATGGTACTGGTAAGGCAGGACAAAGATATAACGCATAGTTTCCTGAAGAAAAATTTAGAGCCTGTGAAGACTCAGAGGCACACAATACAATTAAGACACTAAATTTTTTCACAAAAAATATTTTTATTTTAATTGTCTTGCTCAAGATACTAAACTGAACTAGTTTCCACTACTCATAGATTTTACTTTAAAAATCTAAAGCATTGAGAGAAAATTACTAGTGAGTTAGTAAAAATGTATTCAATCGTTTATTGTACATGAGTTCTGGATTTGGCTCTGAATATGTGTTTGAAAATACATCTCCTCAGTGGGTAGGAAACAGAATGCTTAACTAACGAAGCAAGAAAAACATTAAGACAAGCTCACTAGTGGTTGGACTATCAAGTATTGTTTGCTGAAGAATCTTTCACAGTATGATATAGGTCAATATTTAAAGAAACGGTGCTTGAAGTTGGCCACTTTTAGTAGCTTAAATGTATACATTTATGAGATTAACATAAGGCTAGTACGTTATTAAAAACTGGACTTTTTTTTAGCATGTTTCTGTCAGATTGAGTGTGAGAGACAGAGACACATGCTATACTCTCAGGGATCCTTGCAGTTCAGCTCAGCTGAGCTCTCCCCTCATGTCACAACCAGCTCATTACAACGACTGAGAGGGAAAAGGGAAAAGTGAAAAGCCCTTTTTCTCCTCTGGTAAACCTATGCCTGATATTCTTTCACTTTTAGGAATATTGATTTATCAGTGAGACAGCCACACAGTGTTAACAGTGGCGCATACTATGTTTTCAGGTATAGGTGCTGAGATCCTCCTTATTTCAAATAAATCTGTGGAAAGTTTGGTCTAATTTATTACCACTTGAGAAGCTACCTTAGGCAGAACCCAAAATGATGGAGGGTTTTCTTGTCTGGTGCAATGTCCCTGTACGTACATTGTACTTTCACCGGTCTGGGATGCCTCTGAAATTCTGTCTGCCAAACCTGTTCTGGGATTAAAGCACTTTTAACAAAAAGGAAGAGAACCGATGTATACAGTTGAGAGAAGGATCCTTGAGAAAAAACAAGTCAACATCTCTGAGCCCAGGTGGGTGGTGGGAAGCACCTACCACAGAAGCTTATGGGAACTGGACAAGCAAACAAACAAGCAAAAGACGAGGGGTATCAAGAAGATCTGAGCTCTCAGAAAATAAGAGCAACGTCAAAGGGGAGTCAGGTTTACGAAGATGGAAACAAACTCTAGTGGGCTTCAGAGACAAGTGTGGGGAGTCTAAACCTTTAGTCCAGTTGCTGCCTTTAAAAGTCAATGTTGCCTCCAGTTTAGACCTAGGCTACATTAGGAGTATAACCCTTTCGTAAAACAGGGTATCAGTTCAAGTTGGCCTAACTTTCCAGCAAAAAATGTTTGCTTTCCTGTGTCAAGTTTAAAGATTCGATTCTTCTGTTAAAAAAATTTAAATGGACTCATGTTTAGCACTATCTTACTCCATGATTAAATGACACTAGACTCTTTAGAACATGAGATAATTGCGTTATAAGCTCCCTGGAGCAAAGGCCTCTCCTGTGGATACACTCTACACCTAACCAAGTGGGTAACAATAACGAGTATTAGGGTTAGATGATGATGGTGATGATGATGATGGTGATGATGATGATAGCAACAACAACAATAATAATACTACAAAGATGAAAAAGGACCTGCAGGTAGATCTGAAGGGGACTTGCAGTTAGTCACATTTAGAAAGTTGACAAACTGATGAAAAATCATTGAATACATATTTAGTTTGGGTTTTTATTCAAAAAAACAGCCCTCTGGTGTAACATAACAACACAGACAAAATTTTGCTTCACTAGTTATCAACAATAAAATACCAAGAGGAGATAGTGATCCCATTAATAGAAAACTACTATATATTAATAAAGAAAAGCTCTGATCAGGAGTAGATGCTCTTCTCTCTCTTGAAATTGTGTGATAAATTTTCCCCAGAATAAACATTCCCAAAAAAGCTGAATTTCGGAGACTGCTTCCTCTACTTCTTGAAGGAGAGAATAGTAAAATAGTTGGAAACTTCCCCAAGCAAGCCCAAGTCTTCATTCATGGAAAGGAACTGGGGCACCTCTCTTGGTTTCTCGCTCCAGAGTTTAGCTGAAGTGACCAAAGCCTTCACCCCGTAAATGCATCTACTTATCTTATGGCAATCAGCCCTCCTTAGAAAAATCTGTAGTAAATATCCAGTAACAAAGAGCAGTGCCACAGGCAAACTGCGCAGGAGGCCTCAGCCATATGGGCACGCTAATGCTTCAGAAACTTCCTAATAGGCATGAAGTTACGAGTGGAGACAGACCACAGCATGCCAGTAGCTCTTCTAAGGTCAACATACTTACAGGCTGGCACTTACACAGCAATGTTTTCAGTCGCATCAGCGTCTGACAAGCATCTGACGTTTTCACTTGTTTGCTCAGTGCAGGGACAGTTACAATCATGGATTTGGAAACCTCTCCTTTACAGAGATGTTTGCCTGCTTTTTTTGGAAAGCTTTGCTAAATAAACCTTTCCATAACACAGAGCTGCTTTAAGATTGTATGACTATAGATAGGTAATACCTCCCTTCTGCATGCGCAGTAGGAAAGGTCCACTTGGGACTATAATTTAAAGAGCTAACATTAATGGAATAAAACACACACATATTTACCTTCTTTAGTCTTTTTCCACAGCTACAGTAGCACTGAATGTTCACGTTAAACATGTCAGTGTTGAAAATCAAAATATTCTGACCATATACTGTTTTTACTGTTGTATCTATACTATTCCAAGCCGGCCCATAGTCAGGAAACTAATAACTTCAAGAGAAAATAGCACTATTCTTTGCCTTTTGCAAGGACCTCTCCCTGTTAGCTATAAACTGGACAAACCTTAAATGCTTCCCGGAGCTGCCGACAAGCACCCAAAACTTCTGAAAGGCTTGCATTTGCAAAGCTTGAAGGGAAATCTTGTATAAAGTCTTTCCTGTAATTTCAGACAATTCCTGTTTAAGGTCAGGCCAGAAATTCTTCACAAATAGTTTCTCTCAGGGTACAGAGGTATTTCCTTTTCAGGTTCTGGCTAGGACCCAAAGCACAAAAGCATGAGGGAAAAAAACTTAATGATAATCAGAAAGTTAACCAAATCCTTCCTATCTCAAAAATGCTTCCACTAATATATGCACTACAGTTTGGCAAACACTCAGTAAAGTGATATCAACCTATCTTAATAGGTTCCCCATCTTGACACCCTCATAGGTAAGGTGCCCTCTGACCTCAGTCTCCTCTTTGCTATGGGGTAGTTTTCTATTTCATCAGATAAAGCACATTCTTAAAAACTGAAAAATATTTTTTCACTTCAGTCCATATTTGCAAATGATTGCACTGGCTGTGCAGTGTGTGGAATTTCATACCAACTAACGTGAGGGGTGTCTCCATGCATTTTTTTCATGTAACCGAATACTAACACAAGCATCGGTAGGTAAAAGGGGATATTAAAGATCTGTTCTGAAGGCAGATATATTTTTCTTCTAATATTTGTGCTCACTCTCTGGCTACTTTCATTAATTTATTTTATAAACCTCCTGACATTATTTTATCTTCTTCCAGTGTGGCAGTGAATGTATGCACCTTCTTCTTTTTATTTACCAGAAAATAGTAATCAAAGGCAGATGGACCATCTGGAATGAATGTCAAATTTTCTAACATGTGAGCCCAAGAAATCTGAGCTCTGAACTATACTTTGACTGCAGTTCTGGTTTGGATTTCAGGTAAATAATTTTAAATAGGAAAACTGTGCCAACATAAATCAATTTCCTGTGTTATTTTTGTGTTTAATGTAACAGCAAGTGCTTCATTCCTGAGTGACATGATGAGACCACATCATAGCAAGGGCAGAAATACCCCCCAATAAGGCTTTGGTTTGGCTTCCTGATTCCTTTCAAAATGAACCTTGCCAAAAGGCTCATGTATGGTTAAATCAGAACCCATCAGAGACCTCATCATGGGTTAAATATTACAACTTGCAAGTCTTCTTCTTTTTCTAGTTACGGTAGGAGAGGACTGGAAAGTATGAATTCAAGGTAGCAATCCCTGTCTCCATTTTTGTCACCAAAAATTGACCCTTATAGCCTCAAAATTAGCTTAATTTAGGCTCAGTATTCTATTTCACCTCATCATTCTTTGTCATTTTGTATAGTCACAGGCAGTATAAAGTCTAAAGTAACATCTGTCCTATGAAAGGATATTGTATTTGGGCCCATTCTCTGTACCTGGTTGCGTGGGGACTGGCCCACATCCATGCTTTTTGAGTCTCCCACCTTCCAAGACAGGGTGGCTACATCCAGATTATTTGCTAGTAATGGTCCATACTCCATGCTGACTTCTGAACTCTCCCTAGGACATCAGTGGGAGAGTGCCAGTTGACTTAGATGAAAATGGTGCTAGTAATTAGACAGCATAATGGCTGGCTGTATTTATTAATATAGATGTAGACTAGAAATCCTGGCATCGTGCTGGATCTTGTCCATATAGAAAAGGAGGCAATTTCTCACTCAATACACGCTGAAGGCACACTTCTTCTGTTAGTGATTGTATCATTATTGCTAAGATACATGTGACATTCACTGGAACTGCACACAGAAATTAAAACTTGCTTCTGTAAACAGAAGACTTTGACTTTTGGCAAGTAGTACTTCCCCTGACCTGAGCTCTGTAGATGGTTTCTACCCCTCATGTTCAGTGGGCAATACTTGGCATCAGCAGCAGTTACACAAATAGCAAGTGTAGAAAATGCATCATACATCTGCAACACACTGTGCACAAGAAGTGTTTTCATTAAGGGATTATATGCTGAAAAATAAGTAGCATGCAAAAAAATCACAGCGTAGACAGAGTTTAGGGGGATACTTAGAGAACAAAATAAATTTCAGGAACTATAGGTCCAACAGGAAAAAAAAAAACCTTCTTGAAAGTTTGTCAGGTACAAATTTTAAGACAAAGCAAATCACTTTCAACTCGAAGAAAATCTCCGGTTATCTAGCTAGATTAGGATAAACACCGTTATGAAGACTATCTGAATGTGTTCAGTGTTGTAATGCTTAAGAACCGATTTTCTCATGTCCTTTTTTCTCATGTCCTTCTCTCAGTAAATCAAAAAACTAGCTTTTCTGAACTTCCACCTCTGTTCCTGACTGGGAAATGAAAATGCAGACAAACATACATTAATGAAAAAGCTGCTTAAAATAAACTGGATTCTGCTAAAATTTTAACTTGAGTTGAAGATAATTTGGTGCTGTTTCAGATGAGCTTGTACATTATCTGAATGGTTCACCAACAGTAAATCATAGAATTGTCTAGGTTGGAAGGGACGGTTAAGATCATCGAGTCCAACCATCAACTTAACACTGCCAAAAATCACCACTGAACCATGTCCCTAATCACCCTGTCTACCCGTCTTTTAAATACCTCCAGGGATGGCGACTCCACCACTTCCCTGGGCAGCCTTTTCCAGTGCTTGACAACACTGTCAATGAAGAAATTTTTCCTAATATCCAATCTAAACCTCCCGTGGTGTAACTTGAGGCCATTTGCTCTTGTTCTATCACCTGTTACTTGGGGGGAAAAAAAAAAAAAAAAAGATGTAATGTATCTGGTGGATTACTGCAGACTATCATGTCACCCCTATACACAGGAAAAAATAGGCTTACGTTCTGAATATTTCTAAATTACTTTCTGGGTTGGAAAATTACTCTCATTTGAGCACTTTAAGGGCTGCAAGAAAACACCTTTGATAAGAGCAAAACATTTAAATATAACAAAAATACATTCAGATTTTGCAGTCTTCCCATTAGGCAGTCCATTCAGTTCTATTTTTAGGAACAGTAGGAGAAAACTTTATGCAAAAAGGCTGTGCATGTTAAAGTGTATTCCACAATGCTTGATATGGCTTTGTCTTAGTCTGTGTTGTGGAAAGGAGCTGCACCCCTGGGCTATATCTTCTGAGCTCCACTGGTATGGCATATCGCAGCTCTGGGATTTGTTTTTCCTAAACTAATTGAAAAGACAAGGACACTTTTACAGGTTATAATAGAGAAAACTAGAAATTACTGGGTGGCTGAGGGGGAGAGAGGGAGGAGAGAGGAATTCATCAGATTGATCTTAGACTTCTGCTTTAGTATGAAACTACTCCCTACTTGTCTCTAGATATTAAGCAGCCTGCAGAGACTACATTTTTGTTGTCTAATATTAACCAAGATTAATCCCACTTTATATTTGGAATGAAGCTACGCATACATGTATATGTTTGTGCAGGCTCATGTACAAGATGCATTTGCATATGCATCTTCCTGTTCTTTCTTTGATTCCTTGGGTTTGTTTCTTTCCTTCACAGGTACCATTTTGCACAGCAACACTATTTCCCTTTTTCCATTAGTGAAGAACTTGTGTTTGCCGCTGAGAGCTCTGCATTTACAGAAAATTATTACAGACATAAGCATAATTTTCCTTTTATATAGACTAAGCAAACGTGATACATGTTGAATAACTTGTCATTGCAGAAAAAATATGTCAGTGTTACAGCCTGTTGTTCTGATATACCTGCTTGTCAATTGGTCTGCACATTGGCTTTCCCTGGTGTATGTAAACCATGGGTTAGAGCCTTTCCTGACACGTGCAGAGGTGAAAGTGGGAGCAAATACTTTGCAGCAGTCATAGCAGAGGTGGTCTCTACTCCCTCCATCCTCCCAGGAAAACTGACCAATGTATTCTCATCTTCCATTCTGCTGCAAAATGCTCTAGTCGCAAGGACAAACCAGCAGATATGGTGTCTTTAGCAGCCAGACAACAAAGAGAAATGGAGCAGGAGACACCATAACTATGTTCATGTTTCTGCATTTAATTCCCATTTCTGCATTTAAGTTTTCTGTTTTCAGTGGTTTGGGTTTTTCCTTTTTACTAAAGGTCAAAATATTTTGTGGGAAGCAGACATTAATCATAAGCAAAATATTTATTCGAAGAAAAATACACATCTAATTAATTTTTTCTCAGCTCCCAGAATACACTAAAGTTTGTATCTGCTGCTCCACTAGTTCCCATCACATGCTAGAGAACTTAAAAAAGCAACACTCCTACATGAAATTTCACAGTGAAAAAACTCCTCTGAAGTTTCCTTTAAAAAGCCTTTCTACCTTCATATCTCTGAGACATATTATTTGGAACCATTTCTGCACATCCAAAGGACAGAATACTGCAAAGCCATCAGCAATAGCTAAATATTACTGCAAAAAATACCAAAAAACCCACTGAAAATATGCCAACCTCGTGTGTCGGATTTCAAATGTCAAAACTGATTTCTTTAGCTACTATTGATTTCTTTTCTACTGCTGCAGAAAAAAATTAAAAGTAAATGCTAGACAGTTCTAACAAATTTTATCTATTCTTAGGATGCCATGTGGCTATTTACTTAAGAAAAAGGTATTCTAATGATGCATTGTTTTTTACAACTTTAGAGGGAAAAAAAAAACCCTAAGGAAATGCAGGCCTAATGCAAACTACAGTACCTCCACTGCAACAGAAAAGGGAAGGGTTGTCATTCCCAACCCTGGGAGGCAGACCCTGGCATTACACTGGCTGATTTTGCTTTTGGTCTTCTGCTGACTGTTCCTCTCATGTGAATATGAATGTTCATAAAAGCAGCCTTCAAAACTGTGCAGTTCTTTCTGTCTCCTGAGCACTCTCCTTATTGGAAAGGCAAACAGTCAATGCGACATGCATAGCCAAATACTTCTCACTGGAAAATGCTGTTTGGCCAATACTCGGTCTCCAATATCTTCACAGAACTGATCTCCACAGATTTTAAAACCATCTTACTGTTTTGGGGGTTTTTTAGATTGATAAATCCCTCATGTTTTCATAGCTTTTCTGTTAGGAAATTTTTCACTTAGGAACACAAATGGATGTAAAGTAGAATATAAACATTTTTAACGAGAGAAATATTTTAATAAATTAAGCATTTTGCAACTACTGAAATAACCCAGTCAGCATTGTTTTACCCGAGATGATTACGATGAAAAAAAAAATAAAGAAAAAATATAGTGAGAGTAACTATTCATTGTAATTCAGAATGGAAATTTTGAACTCTTGAAGATCTAGCTGGGACAGAAAAGCCTCCATCTGCCCAGAAGGACTTCCAAGTGGTAATCCAGTCAGCCCTTGACCTACCTGCTGGCCAGGTGTATTGTTTCCTTACGTTCAGGGGTGTTTAATACCGAATGGAGGGTGAAATGTATACCCTTGCTGCCATGCATTTGAAGCACTATATCCCGCAATTTGCAAACTAAAGCCATTCTTTACAAAAACACCTAGGAGAGTGTCCATCTAGCGTGTATGGAAATAAAAGGTTCTGTAGAAACCACTGTAGGAAAATAATTGTGTTTGTATGTTGTTTATCTTTTTTCTTTGAGACAATGTAACTATAAACTTCTATCCAAAACAAACAATACTGTGCTTTTGTGTGAGGCATTGCAGCTGCTGCTTTTCACAAAACTTAATGTAAAGTTTACGTATGGCCAGGGCAACTAAGAGTAGTTTCTGACCACAAGGTAAATACTGTATTTTCTTCTACTTTGTTCTCAATATTATTAAGCGTGCCAAGACACAGGTGAAGCTGAACAAGCTGAAGAACCAGTTCACTCAGCTACTATCTTCCTCTGGTCTATGATCAGTTCAGTTTGAATGTGGACATTTTTAATATTACCTTTAGGCCCTTCGAATTATCAACAGATAAATTCATATTGAGCGGAGTTATTTAATCCTTTCCAAGACCTCACGTTCTGCTCATGGTCTATGCAAGTTAACAAGGAACTGGTCTATGGGGAGGCTTCATGTAGGTGGCTCACCTATATAACGAAGTTACTGTCAGGCTACACTGTGGAAATCTTTTCAAGGTTACTGTGAAAGATGTGGTGAATCATGACTTTTCACAGGTTTAGCAGAGCAGTAAGAGCAGAGCAGTAAGGGGGGAGCACGACTGAGACTTCTGCTTCTTTGTTTCCATTCAGGTCATTTCCCATAAACAAGACAAGTTGGTTATGACCGAAAGCCTCTCAATTCAATCTGTAGGCTTCTTGCCTATATTAATCTTGTGATAACATTAAATTAAACAAAGTTAGTCACGATTTCAAATGGAAAAGA
Source organism: Ibidorhyncha struthersii (assembly GCA_013398815.1). Lineage (NCBI taxonomy): Eukaryota > Metazoa > Chordata > Aves > Charadriiformes > Charadriidae > Ibidorhyncha > Ibidorhyncha struthersii. The sequence continues at coordinate 716,773 of VZSZ01001654.1, read as the reverse complement.
AAGTTCTGCTTCCTTTTATATGGAAAAGAATTACACCAGGCTTTCTATTAGCAGTCGAACAGAGTACTAATATAGAAACAGTTTCTCGGTTGCTTCAGGTTTATGTCAACAGACTACCCAGCCAGGGGAAATTCTTCAGTAAATATAAAAAGCCTGTGGTTCTCTGATATAAGTAATGCCTTGCTCTTTCTGCCTCACTAGACTTTGTATTTTTTCTGATGGTTTTAGGTAGATCTCTGTTATGTCAGTGTCATTCTTCCTTTTCTAAAATGGGTACAGCCATTAAATTATAATCTCCAGAAGTATCTTAAGGTAGTTTCACCAAGAAGATAGCATAACTATTTCCTTTCATGGGTAAAGATACAGCAGCTTATTTTCCAATCACTGGAAGTTTACTCCATCATTCAATTATATTAAGAAACCCAAAAGCAGAGATTTTATTTTAGAAGAGCATTGTGTTCCTACAAAGCAGCGATAATAATAATAATAACAATAATTGGATGAGTGCTTTACAACCAGTATCTGGTTGGCCTTCACACCAGGTCTATGATGATGTGTACATGGCAGTGATAAAAATAACTATGGAGAGGAATTTTATATACTGCAGAAAAATAAACCCACAAAAAGACAATTTCCTGTAATGGTGGCCTCAATGCCACATGAGGTGTCTGAACCCAGCACTGGCTTCATCTAAACGCCCTCTGTCAGTGGGCCCTGAGTCTCTGCGTCCCTGTCAATGGAGTCCCCTGCACGTCTAAATCTCTGCTGCTGCCTGTGCCCATAAATGGATCTCTACAGCACTGAGCAGCTAATCACAAGGTACCGCATAAACCCCTTGGGCTCTGCAAACCAGGTGTCCCCGTCTAATCTTGCCTTTGTGGTCTGGCCCAAGCAGAGCTCTGGGCCTCATCTGAAGAAAGGCAGAGAATCATAAAATATGTTGGTTATAGAGGAAGAACCCCCCAGGGAGATCTGCTGCTATCTGCAGAAACCCCTGGAGTGCTAAGTCCTGGCCTGGTGTCAGTCCTATACCCTCAAGGACACACTGATGTGTTTCAAGAATGCCATAAATAACATGCATATGAATAGCCCCCAAGGTTAGTGTCTCCAAAAATGTGAACTGTTAACCCTCTAAGGAAAAGTTTTCTTCCCAAGAGGGGGAAAGGTGTGCATATGCAGACACTGAATCTTTCTATTCTCATTTATTTTCATTATGGACTACAGCTGAAGACTGGACCTTGTCAAAGAAACCTTAGAAAATGTCTCTATGGTCCCTTTGTTCATCTGACTTTGCAAGAAAACATGGTTGTTTTGTGATAGGGATTGCTTTCTGAGTTTTAAAACCGTATCTAAATGCAGAGTTTCATGTCATGAAAAAAAAAATTAAAAATCTGTTGTCACAGTTGTAATATTACATTAAATAAGGAATATCTGCTTGATCACAATAGCACATTGCAAGGAAATGGATGCATATAACACAATACCCTATCAGTTCAACTGGTGGGTACTAATAGTCTTTCCATTTACAAGAAACAAGCTCTTCTCTAATTATAAAAAAAAATATTTGTTGTTAAACAGCTAATAGCCATGCTCACCCAGACACATTGTGCCTCTCTGAGAGTGAGAGAATGAAGAATAAATGAATACTCTACCTGCATTGACTTTCTTTGAAATAACACTGATGAGGAGGATATTATTGTCATCAAATCTATGCCTCTCCCTGTAAATTCCCTGGGAAATTTCAGGTGCTGTACATAAAGAAGGAAAAAAATATGAAATCAAATCAAAGCGTAAGATTCAAGCTTAGCTGAGAGCTATATCTCATACATTTTAATTATTGTTATTGCATATTTAATTTAATTGAAGCTGTTTCTTATGGAAGTGTTGGTACTACATCATCATTCAGCCTTCATTTATTTTCTGATCTGACAGCCCTAGATGCATTTGTGTTGATGGCTTAATTGTTTCTTTCCCTGAGCAAGCACAAGTGGGGGAAGTTCACAGGATACCATGCCAGGTTATCTTAACTAAAAGACGACCTGGATTGCAATAGTTTGTGACTAGTGAACAGACACACTTAAAAACATATTCTCATGGAAAAAGGAAAAAAAGTCTTATGAGCACATATGGGACAAAAATGAAAACTGAAAGCTGAAGCAAGAGTAAATGACACTTGAAAACAAATTGTCTCATGTTTGATCAGAAAAGGTCATTGTTTTGTCTTAGTTTTCCAAAGGTTTTGGCTTTTTATGTTTTCCTTTTATTTCATTATTCCTTTTAAAATAATAAGTAAATTAATAAATAGAAAAAAGTGAAATCAAGGAGAAAGAAAAATATGTCAGCAGGTAAGAAGGAAGCAAAAAAACCCGACTTTTAAAGACAAGAAAGTCTGCAGAATAACAATCTTTTAAAGACCATCTGAGTGATGAAGGCTTTAAATGGCAGTATTTTGTTCCACAGGTTAATTTTGTTTTCTACATAATGCCCTCATTTTGTTGGGCCATCCGATGCCATGTAAAGGCAAAGAGAAACAAGTCCTAGCTGTGCCTCTGCAGAGGTTACCCATTGGCCTATGCTGGCTAAGCCAAGCTATTTTGTTCAGTCTGTGAAAAAACAGAGATTCATAAACTATTAAGGTTTTTTCATTAGCAGGCAGATTATTATTAAAAATAAAAATAAAAATAAAAATCCCCTCTTACCTGTTTCTTGGACATTAGTACCACTGTTGTGGGGTGTAAGATACTAACCTATCTGAGACATGGTATCTTTCAGCTACTTTGTCCTTATTTTGCAGCATAATATTTGACTGAACAAGTCATTTGGCAATAGATAATAAGGCCACGATTTTCTTCAGAATTTGCAGGGGGAGAAGAAACGGTTTTCTTACTACATAACTAACTGGTAGCTGTATTGAGAAAGCGGAGCTGTATTACTGAGAGAGTGAGTTAGGTCCAGGTCTCCAAGATGCTTTACCTGTGCATCTTCATTTAAAGCTAGTTTGAACTTTGCTGCCTATAATGATCTGCTCTCACAGAGAGGTTTTCATTTGTTGTAATGTGAGGGAAAATTATAATGGAGGCATTTTTTGTGCCTAGTCTAATTAAAAATACTTGCAGCATTGTAGCACCACCTGCAGGAGGCCTTTTATTTTACTAGGGTACTCACTGCCATGGGCAAGCTTGTGTGGGAACATTATAACCCAAAGCGTTAGAAACCCGAAGGTCTTACAGAGGGATTAAAAAAAAAAAAACGGAGAGAAAGCCATGATAACCCTGCTGCACACATGGCAAACCCATGCAAGATGTGTGCTGTTTCAGACAGATAATTTTTAGCTCCTGATTTTTAATTGTTTTCTTTTGAGCAATTTCCTGCAAGAAATTGCTTTTAAAATTAGTCTTCCATTTTATCCGTTAAAAAGTGGAGGGCAATGTGGCAAATTTTCAGGCCGATGTAGACAGAAAGATTAGAGGTGTGTTTAATACCCCTGAGGTGCACACACTCTGCCGAATGATCAAGATCCCGGGACCTGGGCTCTTCTGATAACCCAAAGCCAGAGGGAAGCTGTCCTTCAAGGGCAGCGAAGGATTTCCCATACACAGGGAAGCTGCCTGGGGACTGGGGTCCACACAGCTGAGCCTGAGCCACCAGCTCAGGCCACCCCATGGGGATACTCCTTCCTACACGTGGTGGAGGCACATGGTGCCCCAGGACCACTGGACCAGCAGTCCTTCCCCCGTGCGGCATCTGGGCATCCATCAGGGTAAGTCTGAGGGGCTGCAGGGTTTGAGTGGGGGCCAGAATGTAACAGAAGTTCATCTGCATGGCCTTTTCTTTTTTTTAATTAAGTACAAGAGCATAATTCTGATATATTTAAGAATTCAGAGACCTGAGGATATCAGATGAGAGCTCTCCCTCCCCAACCCTAAATATCAAGGCTGCTGTTGTAGGTAATATAGTCACGACAGCCTGGACGTTGTTAACAGGGACAGTCCCGGACTCAGGGCTGAGCTGTGGAGATAAATAATGCATTTCCATTGACTTTGCTGGCAGGACTGGACTGTCGGGTAGGACCCAGCCTCAGTGACGGCATCAGGGATGTTGAGGACCACTCACATCCAGAAGGGTTCAGCGCAGAAAGGACTGGAGCCCTGGAGAGAGGCACTGGTGGCTGCCAGCCGCAATGGGCACGGGTGGGGAAAACCCCGACACACAGCTCCCAGGCCCTGTTACTTCTGCAGTTTTCTGCATAGCACAGATAGGAAGCAGAGTGTCCAAGCCTCCCCGAGCAGCCAGCCACAACACATTAGACAAGATATCAGCAAGAGCAGCAGACCGTGGAAAATTAGTGGGAAAAGGGAGGAAGGAGGACCTGTGATTTGCAATGGTTGGTCATGCTGTGCACATTTCTGGGGTATTTCATGCATGTGTGACTGCAGATATGAAAACACACATATGTAAAGCAGCTTTGCTCCTCGACATGCGAGCTCACGTATACTGTAAAATCTTTGGTTTGCTGCTGACTTGACACTTTTTCATCGTGCCCATCCCCCCCGCCCTGTTCCTCAGGGCACAGGACACGGGCAGCAGTCAGGGGAGCAGCAAAGGAAGAAGCGAAGGCAAAACGATGTCCGCTATGACAGAAAGCAACCTATTGCTGTTTGTAGCAGGGGGAAACTGCTGAGGGTGGAGAGGGGATAAGAGCCTGTCTCCCTCTTTGCCCGGCACCCCTGCAGCCCCAGCCCCGCTGGCAGCGGAGCCCCTTACTCCACATAAGCAACACTAATACTCCCCGGGTCAGACTTTCCTCCCTCGTCCCTGGGCTGAGGAAAGGTTTCAAGGAGAGTAAAATCCCTCTAGCTGGACAAAGGTTGTGAGAGCAGCACCCCATGAGACCTTGCCTCACCTCTGAGAATATGTCTCTCACAGCTGATGCTCTTTGTGTGTTTGCTTTCTGTTTCAGCTGATTTTTAAACCAGTTACTCATGACAGCCTCTTCAGTAACGCTGGAAGAGAGCTGGGAGTGTGTGGCTGGCAAAGGGATCTTGCTTTTCAAATAGGTACTTGATTTTGTGAGAAAAAGTACTAGCAAAGTTATTTCTGTTTCCTGACAGCAAATCATTTGGGTGTTATTCTTTCACAGAGGCTCAAAGGAAGGAAAATGGGGTTAGAAATCTAGATTTGTTTGTGAGTCTTTCACACTTCCCCTCATTCCCTCTTTTGCACTCTCTTTCCCTCTACCCGGCTTCACTCTCCTGCTCTCACTCTCTTACACTGTGTGCATGCGTATGGGTGTGCGTGTGTATGCATATGCCTTTTCTTCCCTTGTTTTATTTGCCAGGAGAGTCAAACCTCAGTAAATTACTGTATAGTCCTGTCTCATAGCAGCTCGTCTGTTCCCTCCCCTAGGCAATTTGGTGCCAACTGGATTATATCAGAGCAGTTGCTTTCCCCACAAGAGCAGGAGAAGGTGCAGGAGATTAAAATAAAGATCAGCCAACCCTATAGCACAGCAAATTAGCTCAGGCCATTAAGCATAATGGCCTTCCAGAGGCCAAAGGGGTCAGCTATTAGTTCAAAATAATGACCTTCAACCCAGGCGGGAGGAAGTATATACACAGATGCCTGTCGTTCTCCTGATTCACTTTTCAAAAGATCTACCTCACTCCCGATTTTGTACAGTTAAAACGTTTAACACATTTAATGGGACCTGATTTTTTTTTTCTTTCCGGCTGACACAGGAGTTTGAAGTTAACCATGTGGAGGCTGCTAAAAGATCCAAGCAGGGTGATTCCAATTAACAACATGGAAACACAGTTTGCTTAATTTTGACCCTACTTAAACATCAAAGGTTCAAAAGTTCAGAGTAAATGTTCCTGGATTATATTATTTCAGAGAGGAAGAGAGAGTTAAAAAAAAACATCATTTCCAAGGCCATACAATATGGACTGCGTATCATATGAAATATGAACTGGTTAGGGGAGATGTGGAAAGCGCTGGACTGGGACTCGGGGGATGTAGATTAAATTCCTTGTCTCTGCTGCAAACTTCCTGTGTGGCCTGGAGCAAACTGCATTGCTGGCTCCTTGTTTGAGTTTCTGACGCGTATGTGGGGTGCAGCTAATGAGTCCTTTCTCCTACCCTTTGCCTCCTTTCCTTACTTTGAGATGCTCTTTAGAGAGAGGTCTGCAGAGCTTCTCTTAATGAGTATATACACAGAGATGAATACTCAGTACAGGCTTCGCCGCAACTTTGAATACTACCGGAGAAGAACTAGAAAAACAATGATTAAAAGCAGTAGGTTGGCTTTCAGGAAATTCTTGGCTGTGTCACAAATTTCCTGTGTGACTTTCACCAAGTCATTTAAACTTTCTCTGATTCAGCTCCACAACCATAAAAGTACTTCTCAGTAAGGTAGTGTGTAATGCATCCATTCATAGTTGTAAAGCATGTGGAAATGACAATGGGAGGCCCACAACGCAGCTAGGTAGACATTCTTTGGCAAATAAAAGCTGGAAAGCTCAAAATTATATCACAGACATGTCTCCTAGGGAGGCTATCTTGAAACTCCTAACATGCGCAGTGTTCAGCCCAGTGAGGGAGACGGAGGACTGGCGGACTACAGAGATATTGCGCTGTATATGGTCTCCATATGTGTCAGTCTTGAATTTCAAGCACGTTCTCCCAATCATAGTGCAAAGCACAAAAAAACTCCAAGCATATTTGTTTGTTTAAATTGGGGTGAAAAGAAGATTAGAGGGGAGGGAAAAGTTTACGAACTCAACAAGTTTTGTGAACCCCAATTGGCAGGAGAGAAAGTTCACAAAGCCTTGAAGCCCGTTGCTTTCTGTCATGCCTTGCTCCAATATGGAGAAGTCTGGCTGAATTTATGACTGTTTACAGCATGAGAGCTACATGGTGTTTGTGGAAGTATAAAAGCTGTTGTTGAGTATCATAAAAAGAATTAAATCACCAAACTGTTTTCACAGGAGGTTAAAAGGTCTGATATAAATCTTCAAAGGGTGGGTGGAAACTCTGTCCTTAATCTGCCCTGTTGTGCTGAGGTACTGCAGGCAACGCATATGGTATATAACGTTGCCCAGTGCTGAGAGACTTTTATAAAGCCTATAGGCACAAAGAAGCCCATAAGGGTGAAACTGCATCATTAGGCTCACACTGGATTTTTCCACTTTCATGAGCAGATATTGAACTACAACGCCTTTTATTTAAAGCTAATATTATTTTTTTTACAAAATAGGTGAATGTAATTCTGAGTCCTCCGCTTCCTGTGGAGGTCTTGTGAGCGTGTGTGTTTGAGAGGTAAAAAAATGTACAAGGGGAGGGTCGGTGTATGCGATGGTCTCTCCCCCTCTCAGTGATGCCAATTAAGCACGCTTTCTGCTGGTGAGCGGAACATCACCCAGTGAGCTTTCACCATACATCATCTGCCAGTGGGAATGCACTAGCTGCGCGGCCCGGCAGGGAGTCCAAACTGCAAAATGCCCAACAGCACTTCTGGGAGGGATAGTTAGAGAGCTTCAGTGGGACTTGGGCATTACAATTCCCACTTGGGGTAATATTTTATCCTAAATGCTATAGTAGGGCATTGCAGAAAATTAGTTCATGGCTTACAAAATTCAAAGTAGAGCTTTGGAAACGTTTTTAAGCTGTGCAAGTGTGAAAAACACCCAGAAGTTCATTTGTACCCCAAGTACCTTGTCAGGATACCATTTTAAGTCTACCAATGATTAAAGATGAAAGCATTCTTATTAATTAACATTCATCAAATGTTGATAAGAGAAAAACTAAATTAAAAAAATCACTAAAGAAAACATCACTCCCAGGCCAAGACCGATGCCAGTTTTTTCTTGCCTGGATTGAATTTTATATTGGAATTATAATATAAACCTCTGAAAAGAGGGTTTACAGTGGAAACACTGACAGACTCCTAACTGGAGCATGCTACGGGTGCCTTTATAAACATACCAGGCATGATGGTTTTGAGCCAAAAAAGTGCTTCTTAAAAAATGTATTAAAAATTAATTTATTCCTTATGCATGTCTAAGTTAAAACTTCTTGGCATAAGCTTTATTAATTCCCTCAGGGCTCCTCTCTATCCATTGCAGACAACAAAAATGTACTCTATATAAGATAAACTGGAGCTGCCCAGCCCTCCATGGGATAAGTGGAATGCTTTGCTGGTAGATAGCAGCACCTCCCCCCACACTCTGCACGCTGTGCGTGTACAAAAGAGTACCCAGAATACAGCTATGAAACAGCTAGCCTCAAGGAAACTTGGTTTTGCCTCCCCTTCTAGCTTTACAGTGCAGCACAGGCCGCCACGCAGGGCACAGGAGAGCACGTGATGGACGTGTCACCGTGTAGAGTTTAGGTCGGGGCACGGCTGGTGAGGGCGCATGGTCACAGTCCTGCTGGCCCTCTGCCCAGCCCCACGTGCATGTGTGGGAATACCCTGCGACGCCGGCCCTGGGGTAGCAGGGAAAGACATGAAGGGATACACTCTGCTCCAGCCCCTGCTCCCGTGCTCGCTCTTCCCTCTCTCCCTCCTGTGGGGACACAGCAAGGCAAGCAAACACCTTCTTTCCCAGACAGGGTCCCTCCCCACAAACCAGGGAGCAAGTGGGATTCGGCCACAGTTGCCACCACTTCTGCAACTGAAGAAGAATCAGCGTGCAATTTGAAAATTGGATATGGTCCGCAAATGAAATCTGACATACAAACGGCTAAGAATGTGGGTGATGTGCGATACCCAGCCCCACATCTGCACCCAATTTGCACAAAGGATTCCTGTCATTTTCCAGGGCTGAAACAAAACCCTAGTTTGGCAAGCCCCACAACTTTGGAGGGCTGAAATTTGCAGCAGAGTCTTGCAGCCTGGTTTCACCTCAGAAGGAAACATTTCTCGCTGTCACTCCCCAGATCCTCCCTTCCAAATGCTGAGCATGTTCTCAGCCCCATCCACACATGGCTGAAGATAAGCCTGGGGCAACGTCAAGAAGAAGCTGCAACAATTCTTTAAGAAGCGAGTATTAATATATTTCCTGTTAGACACAGAAAATAGGATTAGAGGTGATATTATGACAAAGGCCTTCTGTGAAATGAGGAATAAATGTCATTAATGCCCCCTAATGGGCAAAGTGGTCTCCCACCTGCATGTATGTATCAGGCCTGTATTAGATTGTCATACATAATTGATAGTGAAATAAGACCACTTTCCACCGAATGGGAAAAAAGGCTCATGCTCTAAATTCATTTACAGTGGATTCATTTGCAAAGAGATTGATCTGCTAAAAGGTTGAGAAATTGAGTCCAAATTGATTTTATTACATGAAAAATAGGATCATGTTATAAATATCTGTTATGTATACAGTAAGTAAAAACAAAACAAAACAAAGCCTCACCCTGAAAAGTGTACGTACCCTTTATTTCTTCTTACCAGTTCAAGATACAAGACAGTGCAACATAAAATGTCTCTCTTAACAGTGATATCCCTTAAAGTAGCTTTCTCCATGTGACATTTACTAAACAGTGACATCTATTGGGGACCAGTATTTCAAGAAACTGGAAAACAGGAGTCTGTTCAGACTTGACTGACCAAAACATTTGAAATTCCCCATTATAGGACGCAATTCTGAATTAGAAGAAAGATGGATGAGAGGACCTTATACATCTATTCCATCTCTTGGGCTAGACCGTGTCATTAGGAGAGAGACTGAAGTAGTGGGTGGGTGTGTGAAATTTCACTGCAGTAATAAACAAAATGCTGCCAGCAGGTATTCCCCCTGAGCCTCGTGTGGGGTGTATATGGCAGCAAAACTTTCCCCGTCTTTTTAAAAAGTGCAATATAGATACATGTTCCCCACGGTGGGGCCGCTTCAAAAGCTGGGGACCGGGCTAGGAACCGTGTCTCCTGCTGCTCCCCAAGTAGTGGTCTTCTGGGGAGGGGGTGAAGTGTCCTGTCCTTCCATTCACATAAAGTAGCCCTTTCTTTCTAGAACTGTCAAAACAAATCACACAACCATTAGTGCACAGTTTTATCAGAAATGACAAAAAAAAAAAAA